>CM018680.1:48566334-48785381 GCA_009363875.1 Mikania micrantha | reverse complement strand
TTCAAGTCCTGGAGCACATACACTTTTTGGTTTCTTCTGCTTCGTTTCGGCTGAAGACATTTGCTTCAATATCTTCTTTCTCTCATGAAAGAGAATTTTATAGTCATAGTTATCTACTATCTCCGTTCACCTTCATTGTCGCATGTTAATTCTTTCAGATTTGTATTCAAAGTTGTCTCGTTTGTCCTTGTCCTTTACAGTAGGATTCACATGCACTGCAAATTATCGTTGTTCGTGCCCCCCCATGATAATTTTCCTTGCATGATTACCTACTTCATGAATGTGGTGCACAAATGAGTTAGTTTAGATTTCATACAATAAAAACTTGTCTTACCAAAGATATTGAGGTTTACAAGATGTTTGGTTTAACTAACCTTGGTCAAGTAGATTGGAAGTTCGTTTCAAAAAAATCGTAAACATTGATTCGATTATCATTTGCAAGAAATTGGTTTAGTTTTCGTATTCATATGATGTTTAAAGTGATAAGCTAAAACATGCTGGGTTATTACAAGTCTGTAAATTATTTGACTAAAGATATGCCTTAAACTCTTATGGTTAGCATAAAGCATGAAATGATCTCTATACAATAATGCCTCCACGATTTCAATGCGAAGATCACGGTGTTTAGTTCCAAATCAGAGTTGCATAATTCTTTTCTTGAATCTTCAATTGACGTGATGCGTAAGCATCACCTTGTTTTGTTTCATCAATACACATCATAATCCTGTGTGAGAAGCATGACAATAGACAACAAAGTGTTCAACGCCTTAAGGTAATGCTAGGATCAGAGCGTGGTCAACTTATCTTCTAAGAATTTTGAAAGATTCATATTGTTTTAGAAACTATTCAAAATTTTCTCTCATTTTCTCTAATCAATAGTTGATAGAACGGCTGTTCAGGAGAAAATTCTTATTAAATCAATGATAATAACCGACCAAGCGCAAGAAACTACGCACCTCTGTGGTGACTTGGGGTTTTTCCATTTGGTAAAAGCCTCTATCTTAGATGGGTCCACTTGAATACCTTAAGCATTAGTAACATCCCCTAGAAATTGTACATCTGTGAGCCAGAAGTCACATTTAGAGAATTTAGCATAAAATTTCTCATGTCGTAGTTATTCAAGTAAAGTTCAAAGATGTATAGCAATTCTCGATTGTTTTTGAATAAATAAGAATATCATCAATTAATACAATGATAAATTTTTTTCCTGATAAGGTTTGCATATCCGATTCATCATGTCCATAAAGATAACTGTATCATTAGTAAGTCCAAAAGCATAACATTGAATTCATAATGCTCACACCTTGTACGTAAAACAGTTTTAGGAAACAACTTCTTCCTGAGTTTTCGACTGATAATATCCTGATCGAAGATCAATTTTTGAAAATAACAAGCTCCTTGAAGTTAATTAAATAAATCGTCAATTCGTGGGAATGGACACTTGTTCTTAATACTCACCTTATTTAGCTCCCTATAATCACTACACATCTGCATCGACCCATATTTATTCTTAACAAAAAAGATTCGAGCTTCCCAGATGATGAGTTAGGTCGAATAAAACTTTTTTTACAATGCCTTCTCTAATGTTTCTTGAGCTCTTACATCTCAGTCGGGGCCAATCTATAAGGAGATTTAGCAATTAGAGACATACATGGTACCAAATTGATATTGAATTCTACTTATCGTTCTGATGGTAACCCGAGTAATTTAGCGAGAAACACAACAAAAAAAGCTACAATAGATATGCCTTCAGTTCCTTCTTTTCTTGATCGTCAGTAGGAACTAAGATTATATAAGTTAAATAACCTTTGTTCAACATTTAGTAGCTTTAATCATATAGATGATTCTAGCATGATTTGTTAGCTTATCATCCTAGATGATCAATTTCTTCCCATTAGAGTACAGACTTCAATAGAATTGGTATCACAAAATACATTCATGGTTCATAACAAACCAATCCATTCTGATTATCGCATAAAAACAGATAGTATCATAGGCAATACTTTTACTGTAATATCGTGTGTTACAGAGAGTGATCTAACAATTTACTAGAACCTATTTTATCTTAACAAGATCACCATTAGCAGTTTCTACCGGATAAGTTTATCTAATTTCACTAGTGGTTCATTGGAAATTTACATAATTCATAATCATAAGAAAGATTTGACTTTCTCATGAATCAAACAAAACCTTAGCACAAATATTGTTGATAAGAAAACGTACAAGTAATGACATCTGGCATGTGTGTAGCTTCCTTAGCATTAAGAATCAAAAGCTCGAGTCTTCTACTTTTCATTTGAATCCGCTTTTGCTACTAAACCACTAGCTTCACTAATTCCATTGCTAAATCGAGGCTCTGAGGTAGAAGACTCGAGTTTTTGATTCTTAATGCTAAGAAAGCTACAGAGTTTATTACACTTTTTCATATACGTAAAGCGGAAGCCTTATTTCATGAATTCAAAATTTTACAAAGAATTCAGATGCATGGATGTGAAAACCGTTTTTCATGATTTATAAATAGTTCATACGCGTGAGTATGAAAACACATTTTTCATTGTTTGCTAATATTTTTCAAAATAACATTTCAGGATTTTTAAAGTTTCATACGCATAGGTATGAACACCATCATTTCAATTTATAGTAAACTGGATTTTCACAAACACATAATTACAAATCATTTTAAAATATCCGGTTTATACATGACTTGGAGGCATAGCTCCATGGTCTCACCACAAGATCTTATTCAAGCATCATACGCCAAGAATCTCTAATCTTGATTCTCTTTTATATTTCATTATTACCTAAAAAGTTTTTGAAATAAAACGTCAACATAATGTTGGTGATACAAAAACAGACTCGATATGTAAGCATAGCATGTTCGGTCCTTTAACTATAAGTAATATTGGCAATACTACACATTTAGCAGGTTATTTCACTGATCGATACAACTACTGCATACACTGTCTTATAACTGTCACTGGTTAGGAACTACAGTTCAACGCGTCTTACGTTTTGTTCCCTCCAGCCACAGCTGGTCACTGGTTAGGTTGCCTGCGGAGTATGTCTTACGTTTAACCTTCCAGCCCGCCTATACCAGCCACGTATGAGAATTTCACCCATATGCGGATACAATTTGCAAACCATACGTATACTAATAGCCAAAATGTTGGTCGCGTAGTATCCCTTTATGCGTCAAAGTTTAAACACGCAATGCTAAAAAAATGCATTTATATTTAAAAACAAGTTAAATGTATTCACCTGAACTTTTGATTGGCTGGGTAACAGCTTAAAAGTTTTTTAATATAATTTGGCATCATTTCTAGTTTTCTATCCTTATAACTATTTTTGCAAGACAATTCTTGATAATGTTTAGTTTTTGTTCCTAAAATGAACTATAATTTATTTTTATACATAGGGTCGGATCTTAATCCTAACCCTATAAATGAATATTATATTAACCCTTAAATTTATAAGTTTAACTAAGAACTCTAATAATATACCTAAACGAACCAACTCCTTAATCTAGACTTTTTATACTGAACGGTAACTCCTAGCATCTAGACCTTGTAATATATATATATATATATACATATGTATATATTATATATATATTGTAGTTTTTTTTTGATGTATAATTGAAGTAAATTTTGATTGTATTTATAGTACTTTCTAAACCTAATGGCCAAGAATATTCTACACTTAGGTTTTATACGTGTGTCTGTATTTGATCGAATGAGTCATTTCAATTGCACATAATTGCTCCACGTAACATATCTGTACAATTTGTTTCAATTGAATTGAAATGTAAAATATATATTAATTTATTATTATAATTAATTTAGCTCAAAATTTGGTTTTCTCTTATAAATTTTAAAATATAATGTTTTATAAAATTCTAAAATACTGTTAGAATCAGCTCATTTTTCTCTACGTTTTGACCTAAGTTTCGTTAAAAACGGAGAATGTTTAATTATAATAATTTTTATGAATTTTAGGCGGTCTCCAATAAGAGTAACTGATCATTCAAACAACGATTATTTCTAATAATTGTTTCAACCTAATATTCGTTTAAATGCATGCTAAAAATTTTGAACGTTTATTTCTACTCTTATACTCTCAAATAATCATATTTATAAAATAAAGTACTTTATATTATTAGACAAGACATTACGTTTTAATTGATCTTTTTTTGTATATTTTTGACTAATAATATCTTAATTATAAACGAGAGTATTTTATTTATATTTTCAAAACAGGATGTTACACTTGGCATGAGGTCAAACAATTAATTACTCACGAATTTTTTCATCTCAGCGAGATGAGTAAACTTGAGTCTGAGCTTTGGGACCTTAAAACAGGAGAGTGGGGAGAATCTGATTTACACTAACCGTTTCCACAAACTTAGTCTTTTGATGCCTCATATGGTCACTCCACTTTCTCGAGCTATTGAGAAGTTTATTAGTGGCCTACCCATTCAAATACGAGATACCTGTTTTGGGAAGAAACCTGCCATAGTGGAAGATGCTATTTGTTTGGTTGCTACTCTAACTGACAATCATGTCAGAGCTAGTACCTTAACAAGGAAAGGGACCAAATTGATGAAGGCCAAGTCCACTGCTGATGAACCCTTTAAGGAAGACAATTCTGAATCTCCCAACGCTTTAAATTCCAACAAACGTAAGAAAAATGGCCAAAATTTCACTTTAGTGACCCATGTTAATCCTGTTGTACCTTTGAATCAACAAGCCCCACTAACCTAAACAACAAACCCTATGCGGGGTCTCAACCCTCTGCAACACTTGTAGTTTGCATCACCCTCAAAATCAACTTTTCGTGTTCGCACCATATGCGGGAGATATGGCCATTTTGCTCAAACTTGCCGAATTGGACCTCCAGTGCAACAAAGTCATGAAACCCAGTTGCGCAACAAACAAACCACCAACCAGCTGCACCGGCCATCCATGCCATAACAAATGGAAGGGCCTGCTTTGAATGTGGGACCCTAACCATTCACAAACCAATGCCCAATGCTTGCGGGAAATAACCAAAGAAGAGCTCGTGCTCGAACTTTTCAACTAAATGTCAAAGATGCACAAGAAAATCAGGATGTGGTAAACGGTACATTCCTGATCAACGATGTATTGCTTAGGTGTTAATAAACTTTAATACTGATGGTAAAATTATTTGATGAATTGAGGGCTTACTTGGTAGAACACAAACTAGATAGACCACTTAAAGTAAAGAATTTGATGATAGGTCTATCAACATTAACTTATTTGGATGAACAGGGAACCTTAGGAATCCCATCCTACTAATGAAACTTGTATCCATTCAGTTGTGTGCCATAAGCAGCGAGTAGGGTAAACATGCAAGACAAATTTTCGTTATGGGTGCACACATAACGAGAATTTGCAGTACATGTGAATCCTACAAATGCGAGATAAGGTACACAACTGTTGAAAATTTTGGGATGATAAACTTAAACTCAGTCGGTTGAAAGTATGAACCACACTTATAGGGCCAACTACATGTAAACATCAAAAGAAAGTGAAACAGTTTTATGTTGTGTTATATTGGTTGGTGATTGGTATGCTTCCAAAGTATCGTTCATTAGGTGGGTTGCTGCGGTATACCCTATATAATAGCACCAACAGTACATTGGGAGTAGATTCGAAAGCTTGACCAATGTTAGGATTCATAAATGAGTGTAGAACTATAGGGTAAACTACGTGTAAACACCTAACAAAGTGAAACATTTTATGTTGTGTGGTATTGGTAGGTGATTGGTATGCTTTCAAAGTATGGTTGGTGTGGTGGGTTGGCTGTGGTATATGTCACACCCCGAGCCGGCGGGCTGGATCGACTTTCTCGTCGAGCGGAAGGTTCTCGGGACGCGATATCGTGTGATATTCGAAATGATCAGATTGTTTACTTGGCACATGATATATAATAAGAAATGCTAACATGGTATTCAATAGATAGAATTACAAAGTTAAATTACACTGTACGTGTTCATAATTTAACTAAGTAAATCTACTCAAAAGAATCATATGGTTTTTATCTTGTATCGGCACAAGATTTAAAAAATATGATTCACAATATGTCGTTCAAAATACGCACACACAAAAGTAAGCTAGGTCTTCTAAAGAATCCTCTAGCTTAATCCATGATGCTTGGTGACTAAACATGTTCGTCACCTAAGAAAACATGCATTTAAAACAAGTCAACACTAGGTTGGTGAGTTCATAAGTTTAGTAATTGGAAAATGATTTAAAATTTACTATTTCTAATTCATGATTACAAACACAAGTCTGGTTTAATTTGTCTCTCATTATCTCACACCAATGTCCTCTCAATATTTACACCTACAGATAATATATCGTCCAGCTAAGCATGTTTATATATAGGGCACACGTATCATGAATGAGCCGCCAGCCCACCACATGCTTAACTAAACTCCACACCAACTGTATTGTAACTATGGATATCCATTTCAGCTCACACATATTAGTCCCCAATTTGATTTTCCACAATATTTTAGTGTAAAGACGTAATTGTGTTTGTTATCTATTCCTTACGGAGTAGCCCAGCCTATAGATATCCCCCAACGATACCTATAAGATTGAGACTTGATAGTCTCTGTTAGCTGATCATTACTGACATCATGAAGTTATGTTATCATGATGTCATCCTTGATATCACAAGTAAAAGTCTCAACTGTTATCTCAGTGTCATTAATTCTCAATGTTCTGTGTTCTCAATGACTTTGACATTGTGTTATAAGAGCTTATCTTATTACATTGTGTTAGTAAATGTGTCGAACGATATCAACATGAAATTATGTTATCATGATCATCATTCTTGTGATTGTCTCAGTGATATCTCTTTGTCATCTACGTGTTATAATCCCAGTGATATAAACTCTAGTTTTCATAAATTGTCATACAATTGAGTTGGTCGTTATCATGAACTTATATTATCATGATATCATTCTCGATCAGTCACAATTGTCATTTCACACACGAGCACACATAATGATATGATAAAAGTATGATAATAAGCATAAAATCCTTATTACCTGAATCACATGATATCTGAAATAAAGTACTAAAACTTTTAAAAACAAAAGAGTTAGCATGGTTCTCAGCCCCGCATTTAAAATCAAAATATTAGAAAATGGGCATATCAACTCACCTTGTAGTTGAAGTGGTTGACTAAGACTCAAGATATGCATTGTGCTCGTTGCTTGTAGATGAATGGTGTTCAACCTGTGTTTGATTTGTTTTATGTTCACATCGTTAACATTAGTATATGTTTAATAGTTGTGAGGGGAACTATGCAATCCTACTAAGTGTCCTAAAAAGTCCTTTCATGAGCTACTAGGTTAAAATATTTAGTTTTATGACACTATCTCTAATAAGCCCTTACCTTAATCGTTTAACCCACTATATCTAGGTGGGGTTGCAATTAAAACATGTTTTAAATCATTAGAAAACATTAGGTTTTTAAAGCTTTCATGCTCCACACAAATGTTACACTTATTTTATACAAAAGTGTTTTATTAATAATTTATGTTTATATTGTAAAAGAATTTATTTGTATAATGTTAATTAAATTTATTTGAATAAAACATTAGGTCTAATTTATAAACTAAGTTTCAAATATAAATCTCTTTTAACACTTAAACAAAATTCTTAAGTGTTCTTATTCTTGATTACTTTATTGTGGTCCACCTGTTATTGTTTAACTCATGTTTTGTTTCATAAAACATTAGTCTAACAATTTAATAATGTTTAAGAATAGTTAAGATTAATATGGATGGTTCAAACTTAGTTTCTCATTAACATGATCTTACCCTACTCAATCCCATAGCTTTATTTTTAGTTGATAGTGATTACTTTTGGTTTAAGCATCCTTAAGCTCACTTCAGATATTAGTATCGGAGGGTGATAATTAATATCGATGGTTATTAGATCATCTACTATCAAGAATTTCCAGCCCAAGGTCGGTTGACACTATCAGGTTCGACAAGAGGTTCCCATCGATTCTATGAAATCAACATGGTTAATACCGACAATGCTCTTTGACTACTAGTCTTGGCCTCCATAATGTAGCTAAATCGACCAAGACATCGAGAGTTCATGGCAGTCCCTCCTCCTATCGACACTGATAAGTTCGACAGGTCTTCTTGATCATCGATACTAGGGTGTTCGATCTTAGCAATGTCTACACAGCTAGATTCCTGAACTTGTATTACCTATTATGTATTCATCGATTCTATAGTATTAGCCACCTTAATATCAATCGTTTCTTAGCTCACATCTGTTAATATCGATGAGTACAAGCTAGTAAAGCCACCGATGTTAGCAAGTTTGAAGGAACTAAGTTGCACTTCTGCAGGTCCCATCGATACTATCCATGTTCTTCCACCGATGCTAACGATTTCAGCCGTATCCGACCATTTTTGATCCTTCAACTAACAACATGACATGTTAGTTGTGTTTCTAGTCCAATTTCGTGCCCGATCTAAGAGGTTTTAGGTGGTAAAAACCGGTTTCCAAGTACATACGTTCAAGACGGTGAAAACCAACTTCTGGCCATATCTTCTCTCAGATTATCCTCCAATTGATCTCTTTTTTTACTAGATCCCTTGTACTTCTGTGTTCTACTCGTCGAGAGGGTCGCTTAGACACAAAGAACACCTAATATGGTGATGATTTGCTATGGTGGAGTGTTGATGAAGTTAGAGAGAGTATAGAGAGAGAACAATTTTCTTGAAGGTGGAGAGAGAAAAAAATTTAACTAAAATGAGGAGGAAGATGGAATAAATGGGTTTTACCCCGGTAGTTTATTCGTGTGTTCGGTCTTGATCGGTCGCATTAGTTTACGATTTCACGTTAATTACGTATCGTTTTATTAAAAATACTTTAATTTAAATTCTTTTTATGTGGTAATTCCTCGTAGATAATATTTTTATTTAATTTTTATTATTTTAAAGATCGTAATCATTTAATTTCGTCACTTCGTCAGAAAACTTAACTTACGCGCGTTTTCGTAGAGAGCGCTAACTGTACGAATAGGATCATACGTTTCACTTTCTGATTTGGTTTTCTATTTTTTCAGTTGTCATTCAGAATGTTAAACCCACAGATATGTTTGTGTGAATCGTCACCCCCGCAAACACACTGTCAGTTCATCATTCATAAACGATACTGATTTGTTGTTTTGAATTGTACATTCTCACAGACGGACTCAACTAAATATAGTTATTTTCACATTGTTACGAATAATTTCACATTGTTTCTCCTCACTGAATTGTTGGCCATCTGATTCCTGTTATTTGTGGATATCGGATCGCAACCGATATGTTTTTGTCATTTTTTTTCACAACTGTTATTTCACATGTGTGGTTGTATATTGTATCTCAATTCTCATTGAAATATATATACAATTGTTAATTGTTTTCACTGAGTTATTGTCACACACTATTTATCACATAGCACTCACACATAGTTATAGGTGTAAGTATACGTACCGTACGGATTTGCCGGATGGTCAGTACTAGTTGTTACAGTATACCATATATGTAAACACCAACAATATTTTGGGAGTAGCACCGAGATCTTGACCAACGTCGGAAATTATAAATTTAAGTGTATCAACAAAAAAGGTAATGTCAGTCAATAAACTATTGGTTGACTCAACTAATCCTTGTATACTAAGACTGGGTGTGTATTTTTTTGTTTACAACTCAATCAAAGGCCTTAGTATTCCTTGTATTAATACAAATTAACTATTGTTAACTTAGTACAAATGAATTGAAAACTCAAGAGACAAATATGTTATCTAGCAATATTTAGTTGAAATTTTCAAATAACAAATCCCAAACCTATTCACTATAGTTTCTTCTTAATTTCAGAATTGAAATTCCTAAAAGGAGGGAGACTGTCGCACCCCGACCTTCCCGGCCTGAACAACACGACTGATCTGCAGGACCGCAGTTTCCAGTTACACAGTTGCGAGACCTATATGTATGTTTCGTACGTACATCCAATACTTAGATAAAACAGTTTTGTAAAATCAGATTTGCGGAAGTAAAGTATAAGTTATCAAAAGCGATTAAAGGTGTTTAACAATACAGAACCATCAAATGTTTAAATATTATCAAATGGCCTAAGACACTACAGTAGATACATGGACTCCATCCTAGCATCCTATTCCTTGTGCGCGTGCCTTAGCTACCTGAGAAAACATGCGAGAAAAAGGTCAACACAAGGTTGCTGAGAGCACAGGTTTTATATCAGCAGTAAACATCAAAATGTTTAAAGTAAATGTTTGTAGGTTTACATTTCAATAAAATGCGATATCCATTGATAGCTAGTCAATATGAGTTATACGATATGTGGGTTCGCAACCGAAGCTAACATGATGCCTCCCGCCATATCCATCCAAAAAGATATGGCAATGTTGTTTGGTGAATTTTGCACTGTTCCGACCCCATTCGGGGTGGCCATACGGCGCGCAACAGTGAGGCTTGTCAGGCCCAAATAGTACTATTCAGAATTACCACGCTAAGCGGAACGCGCTATTAACGGTTCGAGTGTGTTTAATGAGGACTTATCAGTTTTGTGGATGAATGCCACACATATGCATATACGATATTAGAATGTACAAATGTAACCAAAAAGTGTGTATGTTGTTCAAAACAGTTGTATGCAATGTTTTCTCCTCCAAAGGTAGAAAATGTAAAAAGGGGCCGTGAACTCACCTGATAGAGCAGTTTCGGTTTGTATGTGTTCGCGTCTTGCGAATGCTAGCACCTGCTAGTATGCACCTATAACCATATAGGTGTGAGTATGTGTTTTGTGGTGTGTTGTAATCCATACAACTCCAAGTGTCGGTGTGCTCAACCGAGTGTGTATGTGTTGACTTGTGTTGACTCGACGAATCGTTGGTGACACGTTTGTTGTTTTTATGTGTCTTAAGGCAAATAAGACACTATCATGCATTCATATAACCAATCATAATGTTTTCACAAAAGCAAGTTTTGAAAATTGTAACGTTTCCGTTTCGTGGATACTTTCTATATTTAGAAAGTTTCTATTTTTGGAAAGTATAGTTATGAAATCCCATTTCGTAACACAAATCACTCTAGTATGTTTGTAAAACATGTTCATACGCTTAGAACACATCGTTTGCGCATAAATCGTCATTTATGCCATTTTGCCCAAATAAAGTTTCCTTATTTGAAAGTATCCGTTTAAATGTCCGTTTTCAAAAATCAAAGTTTCCAATATGCTTAGAAATCATTTTTAAGCATATCCCAATACTCAAAGTTCACCAAGACATCTTAAAACATCAAAAACCCTCTTTTGATTCCAAAAAGTTTCCATAAATGGAAGGTTTCTTCAAAACCATGTTTTTGACAAAATCAATCATCCAAATGTGTTTCTAAACACTTCAATATGCATTTGACAACATCTAGACATGTCTAACATGTCTAGATCATCACAA
Source organism: Mikania micrantha (assembly GCA_009363875.1). NCBI lineage: Eukaryota > Viridiplantae > Streptophyta > Magnoliopsida > Asterales > Asteraceae > Mikania > Mikania micrantha. The sequence continues at coordinate 48,773,867 of CM018680.1, read as the reverse complement.
ACCTATGACTTGCAACATAAAAGTTTCCTTTTATGGCAAGTGTACCAAAATCATCATCAAATCAATCAATGACTCAACGAAACTCAAATCCAACATTTCTAAACTCTAAAATCAGTAGATCTATAACAATATTACACAAAATCACCAACAAATTCATGTACAATAGCCATATGGAGTTGCATGTGGGTGGATATTCATGCATGTGGGTTTTCACCCATTGCATATTCGATCTAACACTAGATAAGCTCGTAAAACTACCTTAGCAGCTAGAATTTATGTTAGAACAGCTTCTGATGATGATGATCTACTGGTTTGATGGTTGCTCCAAGCTTGTGGATGATCCTCAACACCTTCCTTGTGCTTCAATGGCTTCAAATCACTCCGAGGTTGCAAGGAAGAGCTTCAAGGATGTTACCAGGGGTCTTGGGAGCTGCTTTCAGTGGGTTTGGGTCGAGATGTGGTGAAGAAACTCGAAGAAGTGGAAAGGAAACTGAGTGAAAATGAATTGGGGTTGGTTTTAGAAGAATTTTCATCTGCATCGCCTTCGCGTACCGTGAAGGCCGATCAAAAAGCTTATCGCGTACCACGATGAAATTCGGGATCCATAGTTCCCGCTACTGCTTCTCGTACCGTAGAGCCCGTCGCCAAGAGACCTTCGCGTACCGCGATGGGTCCATTTTCTTGTTTTTCAATTTCGATGATTCGATTTCGCTCGTACTTGATTCCTAACGTTTATCCTAAACATCTAATGCATGTTTAGCACTTAATCATATAATAATACATAAGTTTGATCACCAACATTCGTGAGAGTCGTGTGTGTTTCGATAATTCCTCGAATTATCTTTGATAGTTTGCGTTCATCACTACGAACCGTTTGCATGCTTGATTAACCATAATCAACATGTATTGCACAATCCAATAATTCCCCGAATTATTGTTTTGCGTTTGTGTTCATGTTTGCCACCCTTGGTTTCCAAAACCAATGTGCAATGTACGATTCGATAGTTCCTCGAACTATCGTTTCGCAGTTGTGTGTGTTTAGCTCATCTAATTAAACATAATTAAATGAAATGCAACAAGTATGAATGTGAAATGTAAAGTTGTAAGAGTTGCAATTTACCTGAAATTGCCGGGTGTCACAGAGACTGTAACACTTTGATAATTTTAAATAATTCTAGAATTTTAACGAGAAATTTAAATTTCATCCTTATTAAAATTCGTTAAATATATATATATATATATATATACATGTACTAAACACACACATATATAATACATAGAGCTAGTAATAATAATAATAATGTTAATGGTTTTGCAAAGTATTAGGCCACCATTGTAATTTCTCGAAGTTAGGAACCATCGGTGCAATCTAGGTAAACCAAAGGGACCATCCGTGTAATTAACTCTAATAATAATAATAATAATAATAATAATAATAATAATAATAATAATAATACTAATAATAATAATAATAATAATAATAATAATAATATAATAATAATAATTATTAGATTATTATTATTATTATTATTATTATTATTATTATTATTATTATTATTATTATTATTATTATTATTATTATTATTATTATAAATGCTCTTAACAAAATATGGATACATACATAAACATATATATAATAATAATAACCATAATGACAATATTTACAAGTTTAAAAATTTTAGAGTAGGTTTTTATAAATTAATAATAAAATTCTCAAAATACATAAATATCTACAAATATTAATTTTATAACCTTACATGTTTTTTTTAGTTGGTATAAAACCTTGAAGGACTCATTTTGATAAGTTTAAAACTGGAATGATAAAGAAAACATGGAGGGATCACTATTGCCAAATACCCAAACCCACATTTCTTCCCCAATTGGATCACCTTGAGGCTACCATGGATGTCGGATCCCGATCCATCGACCCATATCTCAAATCAGCCGACAACATCAAAAAAAATCGAAATTATGGGATCATTATCATCTATGAATTCGTAGATTTAAACTCAAATGCATACGAAAGCTAAGCCTAAACATGACCAATATAAGAATCATATTAAATTCACAGAATCGTGAATCCTAGTACCATAAAACCTTCTGTGCAAACGAAATCTATTTACAAACATCATAGCTCGCAAATCAAAGGGTTTTAAGGTACGGACGATCGAGTTCTAAACCGTATTTGAAAACCATCAATTCGAGCGCAAAGGTTAGTAATTTTTACATCAATGCATTCATTTTTTACTAACAAACAATAGCCCTATGGTTCTAGAACTGATTTCATTGTTTTTTGAACGAATTTTAGATCAAAACGGGGGGTTAGGGTTCGTAACTTATAATCTGGAATTGGGAAGGAAACCAGAACTCATGTTTAGTTTAATGCAAATGAGTTTCTTACGTGGCTAAGGCCCTAGATAAACTGGTTAGGCTCTTGGGTTCCAATCAGATGGTCTCGGGTTCGAGCCCTATGCGGACGGTTTTGGCTATTCTTTTTATAACTTTTATTTAATGATTATTTTTAAATTTGATTTTCACCAAAAAATTTTATTAACTTAAAACGTGTTATTTAGAAACAAATATATATATATATATATATATATATATATATATATAATATTTTTTTATAAATTGTTATAATATTTGTATTATAAATTTAAATACTTGTTATTTAAGATTTTATTTGTGAAAGTTAATTTAAATCCATAAAACTTGCAACATTAAACCAAATTTATGCTTTGTAATTACTTAAGATGTTAAAAATATACATTTATGATATATAAATGTCTCAATAATGTTAATTAAAGTTTTAATTAAAACAAGGAAACTTTATTCCTTAACTTTAAAATGAAAATAATATTTATAAACTTTCAAATAATATAGTATTAGTAAAATCATTTATTAAATTTAAAATAATTTTTACAAAATTTTGATGTGTATTCAAAGAAAATATTTTATCAAAGTTGTTTTAATAAATAACGATATAGTTATTATAAAAATATTATTAATTGGTTTTTAAGATTTAAACTATCATGTTTAACATATAAACTATAAACAACCTTTAAATCTATTAAAGACAAATTATCACCATTACTACCACTATTATTATTATTAACTTATTAAACAATAATTATTTCATGCATACGATTTAAATTTTAAAAGATTATACACTTACAACATAAATCTTAAAATAGTTTAAAGTGGTGGAACATGCAAACTTTTTTAGATCAAAACCTTTATGCACTTTTACATATGAAATACAATTACACTAATCTAGTTATATTAGGAAATTCCAAATAAGTCATAGTTATATTAGTTCATATGTGATTTCACAAACTAGGTTGAGTTAATTGTGTGGGATACTATTTGGACTACACACTATCATTTATTTGCAAAGGCTAGCTCATCAATCAAGGTGAGTCTTCATAGCCCCTCTTTTTACTTGTTTTAAAGTTTTAGGGGTGAAACATGTCAACTTATGAAATTTTCTTTAAACTTTATTCCATGTGAACTTTGCTTTATGACATAAATTGTAGTGAACTTAGCTTGAGCTTGCATTGATCATAACTTTAGTAAACTATGACAGATCTATTGGATTGACCATCCCACCCAGGCTGGGTTTACCTTTGTGGTAAAACTGTGGTGATAGGTTACTACTTCGGCATTGTTAGGAATGCTAGCTTGGTCACAACTTAACTTTTGATCTACGTATGGTTTACTTACATGTTTTATTTCATATTAGCTTATTATCACATGTGACAACTTATATATTTCAAACTATTTTTGGTGTGTGTGCATAAAACCTGTGAAGCTCACCAACTTTCTAGTTGACCTTTGTTTTAAACATGTTTCAGGTGGAAACGCTACTTAAGAGTGCTAAGAGCTTAGATTTTAGAATATTAGTTTCTTATTATGTTTAGACTTTAAATTTAGTAAATTTCCTTTTTATAATGTAATAGATTATGGATATTGAGGGTTACTGGAATGTTAAGTTGAATTTCTTTTAATGAAATTGTTTGGATTAGTTATACAATGAACCTTGAGCTTTTGAACAATCTACACTTCGTGAATGTCCCGATGATTTCGCCATTGGTCGGGGTGTTACAGAGGGCAGGAGGTCTAGACTCTCTCAGTGCGTAATCGAACTCAATAATCCAAAGATTAAGCATCAGTGAATCTCTCCAAGAAGAGTAGTTCGTACCAGTAAGGTTTCAATTCCCATATTGGGAGTTGTGGATTAAATTAGACGAGAAAAAGTAATATACTAAGGATATATAGAAGAACTTAGAGTGATAAAGATGTGATAAAAGTCTACTATAACATCATATTAATAGACTAGATTAGGTTCTACTTAAACAAACAGATTTCACTTTGGTTAATAATCATTTATCTAAGTACTAGGAATAATTAATTAGAAAATGAAATGTGCATTAGGAATGTAACACATCACCTTTGGGAAGAAGTGAGACATTGTAGGCATTATGCACATGTTAAGTTTGCAAACATAGATGTAACACATCACCTTTGGGCAAAAGTGAAACATCAATGCTTTAATGAAAAAAATGTCATGTGAATATCTAATGCTTAAGGATATACACAAATATGTGACAATGCTTAATAAGGCTCAAATAATAAGATGTAACGCATCAACTTTGGACAGAAGTGAAACACTTGTTATTTAGTTTAAGCAAGTTTTACATTTAAGGTTTTGTTAAACCATGATATTTAGTGATTTAACAAAATTGATATTAATTTTTTGTAAAAACATAATAGTTTAATGTTTTTAACAAAACAATTTATTTAGTCTCTGTAACATCCCAAATTTTCTAATACAAGTTATTTGGATCCTACGTACGAGTAACGAATAAGTAACTTGTAGGAAAATCGACGAAAAATAACCAAGGCGAGGATTACAGATCGTGTACTCGAAACTGGTAAGATTTCGAGTACACCAGTTTTCGAGTACGCCAGAATTCGTGTACTCAAGATTTCGAGTACCAGCCCTTGCCTATAAATAGTGGTGCCTTGGGAACAGTGCGAACCTTTGGCAAGAAGCACATTCTCCCGAGTACATGAAGTAGACTTCCGGAACTTCAAGGATCGAGCTTTTAATCGACCAAACGGAAGAGGAAACGCACAAGGATCTACAGGAGTGCTCATCTACCTTCAAGTAAGTGATCCAAACTGAAAAGTTAGGATTTTTGTACAAAAATTAGGATGGACATACAAAAGGGAACTTATGCATAAAGCTCACACATTTATGCATAAAGTTCGGGACTTTGAGGTTCCAGTATGTACGTAACACCCTAAGGAAACTAGAACTAGCTCTCCAAAGCCTTAGATGAAATTCTGAGGTAACACCCTAAGGAAACTAGTACAAGGCTATTTTGAGTACAAAGACTATTTCGAATACACAGAATATTTCGAGTACACTGGTTATTTCGAATACACAGGCTATTTCGAATACACTGGTAAATTCGAATACAGATGGTGGTTTCGAGTACCAACTATTTCGTGAACTATGGGATTTCGTGTACATGGGAACTTAATGCATTCCAAGGGTTTCGAATACTTAGCTAAGTTTCGAGGACTTGGATTCCTTAAGGGGAACTAGTTGACTATGAGGACTTAGAATATATCCTAAGTCTAAGAATGGTATGTGATGAGACAATATACTGATGTAGGTTCCCAGGTCTTGACTAAGGAGTTCGGTTAAGAAGACAAGGAGCCATTATCAGGTGAGTTCTAGATGCCCTGTTTCACACTAAATGTTTTGGGCTGGCATACATGCTTACTATTATGTGAAAATGTTATGTGTTTATGTTATGATGATGCATGTTATGCCATGATCATGTATGCATTATGTGTGATGAATTGTGCAAGTAATATGTTAAGTAGGATGAACTTATGATGAACATATGATGAATGAGTTATGAAGACATAACATGATGAAAACTGTATGATGGCATGCAATATGATGATAACTATGACAATAGTTAGTAGATGCCATGATGATGTCCTAGAGTGCTAGGATGAGTACATGATATGATGTTAATGATGCTAGCATGCGATGAAATGTTATGATATGATATGTGCCTTTGTTGTTATGGCAGAATGCTATGATGATAAGATGCTAGTATGAACAGTTTATGAATGCCAGAATGTATGATCGGATGATATGATGATAGCATGATATGTATTCATTGCTAGTGGGTTATGATGATATGATGAAATAATGCTGGCATGACATAATATGATGAGTCCTGTGATATTAGGACAAAGTGATGATGTTATGATGATAAGATACTAGCATGAAATGTTATAATGTTACGAGGAATACGATGAATGATGATATGATGCTAGCATGTCCTGTATGATGAACGAATGATGTTCCTATACGTGTTATAGGAAAATGTACGAATGATAGTCAACCACGACTATAACTGGGTATGATATTCAACCACGACTATAACTGGGTATGATAGTCAACCACGACTATAACTGGGTATGATAGTCAACCGTGACTATAACTGGGTATGATAGTCAACCACGACTATAACTGGGTATGATTGTCAACCACGACTATAACTGGGTATGATAGTCAACCAAGACTATAACTGGGTATGAAGCCTTGTGCCGGCATAAGCCCACTGTTCGTATGGTGACAGTGGAACGTATGATGACGAGGTTAAGGATGTTATGTGCTAAGGTTATGGACTATGTGTATGAAATGATGTTTATGTTAAATATGTTTTAACTTAACAAAACGTTTACGATGTTTTATGAAACTAGAACTCACCAGCATAAGCTGACTTGATTTAGCATGTATGTCAGGTAGAAGGTATGATTAGAGAAGGCATGGAGCTCAGGCATCAAGTCAGACGATCCGTTGGTTTTGGCAATTCGATATGATTTTGATACAGACACTTTATTGAATTCTATCTATCAAACTATGTTTACATTTCCGCTGCATGATTATGAAATTTTTTTAGTTTAAGAGCTATGTGTTATGATGAAAACCAACCTCTGTGAGGTGCCTGGTTTCGGGGCCTCACAAGTTGGTATTAGAGCCATAGTTTGAGAGATCTTGGCAAAGAAGGATGCCACGAGCCGGATGATTATGTATGAGTTAAGGGTTAGATGTAAGGTTACGTAAGTAGTTAGTGTCATGCACATTGAAGAGATGGGATGGGAAACATTTAGAGCCTATGAGTTGGGTAAATGGTTAATAACACTTGATCAACGTCATTAACGATTTACAACACTTATTTCGTCCTAAACTGATTCTTGTTCTGACTCACCAATTGTTGCATTATGTAGAAAGTTAAGATGGCTGGACGAAAGGGTAGACTGTGAAAACAACCACAGGGAACAGGGGAGCCACACGCCAAGACCGAGGAACCTGTCAATGAAGGAGGAGATTAGCATAGTGTGTCATCGGAAAATGAAGAGGAGTTCACACTAGAGCCTATTGTAGTAAAGGCTATTTCTGATAAAGTCTGCAAGATCATGGATGAAAAGATGCCGGCAATGATTGCTAAGACACCGAAGGATGCTCTGAAAGACAAGTCTGAGGGAACTAAAGAAAGCACTAAAGAAGATGATGTGGTGATCATCGAGACTAAGAGCGACGACTCTATGACTGGGAAGCTGAAGGGCTGTGACTACAAGTCCTTCAAGGGATGTAACCCACCGACCTTTGATGGAAAGAAGGATGCTGTGGCCACCTGCCACTGGATTTCTGCGATGGAGGCTGTTATCTCCATCAGTGAGTGCCGAATTGATCAAGCTGTCAAGTTTACAGCTCACTCCTTTGTCGAGGAGGCACTACACTGGTGGAACACCATTAAGCAGTCCAAGTCTGCAGCTGATATGGAGAAGATGACTTGGGACGATCTTAGGGAACTGGTCGCTAAACAGTTCTGTCCCAAAAACGAACTGGATAAAGTTGAAAGAGAGTTTCTGGTGCTGAAAGCTGGAAGCCTGAATCACAGGCAGTACACTTCACGGTTTAATGAGATGGCGAGGCTCGTACCTCATCTAGTTGCTACCGAGGAAAGGAGGGTGAAGTTGTACATGGAGGGTTTGCCTCCAAAGGTCAGAATTCATGTCAAGGCAAATGCTCCCAAGACGTTCGACTCCACTGTTGAACTCAGTGGGATAGTTTGGGATGATGTTATGTCTGCTGAACCAGCCAAAGAAGAAGAAAAAGTGAAAGAGTCTTCCGGGACTAAGAGGGGTCGAACAGACAAACGAAAGTTTTCAAGCAAGAAGTTGAAGCGTGAGGATGTGAACCGATGTAACAAGTGTGGTAAATTTCACGTTGGACAGTGCTTGGTGGGAACTAATTTATGTTTTCGGTGCGGGAAGACGGGACATTTTTCTAGCAATTGTCCGAGTGCCACCAGATGCTACAACTGCAACGGCTTTCGACATCTATCTAAAGATTGCAGACAACCACGGGCCGATGCTTCAGGCTCGGGTAAGAAAGAAGAGAAAGGAAAGGAGAAGCAGAAGGCTAAAGCACGGGCTTTCATGATGACAAGGGATGATGCTATTGTGGACCCGGACGTGGTCACAGGTACCTTTTCTATCAACAATATTCCTGCTTCTGTATTGTTTGATTCGGGTGCCAGTATGAGTTTTGTATCTTCTACTTTCTGTGATGGGTTATCTAGGAAAGTTAAGAAGATAGATCGGGTAATTGATGTAGAGACGGCTATTGGTAAGATGACCAGGGTGACTGAGGCTATTGATGATTGTTATGTTGAGATAGAAGGTCATAGGTTCCCTGTCCGATTGTTTCTGATAACCTTAGGAGGCTTCGATGTAGTTTTGGGTATGGACTGGTTAGCCAAATATGAGTCTAACATTGTATGTCGACGAAAGATGATATGTTTACGTGCGATGGATGGGAGTTCCGTAACGGTTTATGGTGATAGAGCGATGTATGCACCGAAAATCATTTCGATGATCAAGGCTGATGATATGATGAGGCGGGGGTGTGGTGCCTACTTGGCCTATGTGATTGAGGAACGTAATGATACGAGGACGATTGATGATGTTCCTGTGGTGTGTAACTTCCCCGATGTATTCCCTGAGGAATTGCCTGGATTACCACCTGAGCGGGAAATCGAGTTCCAGATCGACTTAGTGCCGGGGGCAAAACCCGTTGCCAAAACACCTTACCGTCTAGGTCCAACTGAGATGAAGGAAATGATGACCCAGCTACAAGAACTCCTCGATAAAGGTTTTATACAACCAAGTGTCTCCCCGTGGGGAGCGCCGGTGCTGTTCGTTAAGAAGAAAGATGGAAGTATGCGTATATGTATCGATTACAGGGAACTGAATAAGTTGACCGTAAAGAACAGGTATCCTCCACCTAGAATTGATGACTTGTTCGATCAATTGCAAGGTGCAAGCTGGTTCTCAAAGATAGATCTCCGATCCGGTTACCATCAGTTGAAAGTTCAAGAGCCGGATATTCCAAAGACTGCTTTCCGTACGCGTTATGGACATTACGAGTTTCTCGTTATGTCGTTTGGATTGACGAATGCTCCCGCAGCATTTATGGATTTGATGAACAGAGTATGTCGACCGATGCTGGATCGATCGGTGATAGTGTTTATTGATGATATTTTGATTTATTCAAAGAACAAGGGAGACCATGCTTGCCACATACGTGAGGTATTGGAGATCCTGAGGAAAGAGAAACTTAATGCTAAATTCTTCAAATGCGCTTTCTGGTTACGAGAGGTACAGTTTCTGGGGCACGTGGTGAACCCAGAAGGCATTATGGTAGATCCAGCTAAAGTTGAAACGATTATGAAATGGAGCCCCCCGAAGTCACCGACAGAAGTACGCAGTTTTCTTGGATTGGCTGGCTATTAATTCAGGACTTCTCCAAGATAGCGACGCCACTGACAAAGCTCACGAAGAAAGACGTAAAGTACGAATGGGGTCCAAACCAAGAACTAGCGTTTTCAGTGCTAAAGAAGAAACTTACCCAAGCTCCTGTTCTAGCACTGCCGGATGGAAATGATGATCTTGTTGTGTATGCCGATGCGTCACGAAAAGGGTTGGGATGCGTACTAATGCAAAGGGGAAGGGTGATAGCTTATGCTTCGCGCCAGCTAAAGATTCATGAGGCTAACTACCCAACCCACGATCTTGAACTCGCTGCAGTTGTGTTTGCATTGAAAATATGGAGGCACTACTTGTATGGAGTAAGGAGTATCATCTATACCGACCACAAGAGCTTGAAGTACTTCTTCGAGCAAAAGGATTTGAACATGAGACAGAGGCGATGGCTTGAGCTGCTAAAAGATTATGATTGTGATATTCTATATCACCCGGGAAAGGTCAATGTGGTGGCGGATGCTCTAAGTCGCAAGACTGATCATCCTGCCATACGGGTAAAATCGTATAGTTTGGTGATAACGCCAGACTTTCTGAATGAGCTCAAGCAGGCGCAACAGGAGGCATTGAAAGAAGAGAATGTGGGTTTTGAACGCGTCTTCGGACAAGTCAAGAACTTGGAAGACAACGACCATGGGATAAAGATACGATTCGGTCGGATGTGGGTGCCCAGAAATGGGGACATTCGAGCGAGGATTTTAGATAAAGCCCACAAGTCACGTTATTCAGTGCACCCCGATGCGACGAAGATGTACCAAGATCTTCGACAGGATTATTGATGGCCGGGCATGAAGTTTAATGTGATGCAGTATGTGAACAGGTGCCTTACTTGTGCCAAAGTGAAGGCTGAACATCAGAAGCCCTACAGATATGTGTAACCTCTTGAGGTACCGGAATGGAAGTGGGAACACATCACCATGGATTTCATCACCAAGCTACCGAGGACAGCTAAACGACATGATACCATTTGGGTGATTGTGGACCGACTGACAAAGAGTGCACACTTTCTTCCTATCAAGGAAACGTATACGTCCGAAAGGTTGTCTGAATTGTTCGTAAAAGAGATTGTGACTCGACATGGAGTTCCTATCTCCATTGTGTCAGATCGGGATACGAGGTTTACTTCCGGATTCTGGAAGCAGTTTCACGATGCTATGGGAACGAGACTGAACATCAGTACCGCCTATCACCCCCAAACGGATGGACAGTCAAAAAGGACTATTCAAACGTTGGAGGATATGCTGAGAGCGTGCATTATCGATTTTGGAGGAAGCTGGGATGATCACTTGCCATTGGTGGAGTTTTCGTACAATAACAGCTATCACTCTAGTATCGGAATGCCCCCATACGAGGCGTTGTACGGAAGACGATGTAGAACCCCGGTATGCTGGGGAGAAGTTGGGCAGAAAGAGATGGGAAATAAAGCTGCAGTAATTGATATGGCAGAAAAGTTACGGGTGGTAAAAGCACGTATGAAAACTGCACAAGATCGCCAAAAGTCTTACGCTGACAAGCGCCGAAGACCGATCGAGTTTGATGTTGGCGATAGAGTGTTGCTGAAAGTATCACCATGGAAGGGAATCATTCGATTCAGAAAGCGAGGAAAGTTGAGTCCGAGGTACATTGGACCGTTTCAGATAAAAGCAAGGGTAGGGAAAGTCGCGTATCGACTGGACCTACCAGAGGAGCTGAACGGGATTCATCCTACCTTCCACGTGTCACATCTTAAGAAGTGTTTGGCAGACGAGCTAGCACATGTCTCTTTGGATGACATTGAGGTAGATGACCGACGGAACTACATTGAAGAACCGGTTTCCATTGTGGATACGAAGGAGAAGCAGCTACGGAATAAAACGGTTCGTCAAGTAAGAGTTCAGTGGAAGCATCGGAAGGGTTCCAACACGACGTGGGAATTGGAAGACGAGATGAGGAAGTTGTATCCTCATTTATTCGATATGTAACGAGGCAGGTTTCGGGACGAAACCTATTGTAAGGAGGGGAGACTTGTAACATCCCAAGTTTTCTAATCCAAGTTATTTGGATCCTACGTACGAGTAACGAATAAGTAACTTGTAGGAAAATCGATGAAAAATAACCAAGGCGACGAATACAGATCGTGTACTTGAAACTGGTAAGATTTCGAGTACACCAGTTTTCGAGTACGCCAGAATTCGTGTACTCAAGATTTCGAGTACCAGCCCTTGCCTATAAATAGTGGTGCCTTGGGAACAGTGCGAACCTTTGGCTGGAAGCACATTCTCCCGAGTACACGAAGTAGAGTTCCGGAACTTCAAGGATCGAGCTTTTAATCGACCAAACGGAAGAGGAAACGCACGAGGATCTATAGGAGTGCTCATCTACCTTCAAGTAAGTGATCCAAACTGAAAAGTTAGGATTTTTGTACAAAAATTAGGATGGACATACAAAAGGGAACTTATGCGTAAAGCTCACACATTTATGCATAAAGTTCGGGACTTTGAGGTTCCAGTATGTAGGTAACACCCTAAGGAAACTAGAACTAGCTCCCCAAAGCCTTAGATGAAATTCTGAGGTGTTTAATGATGAAAGTGATGAGTACACGAAACCCTGCACAAAGGGTACTCGAAATCATAATTAGAGTTTCGAGTACAAGGCTATTTTGAGTACAAAGACTATTTCGAATACACAGAATATTTCGAGTACACTGGTTATTTCGAATACACAGGCTATTTCGAATACACTGGTAAATTCGAATACAGATGGTGGTTTCGAGTACCAACTATTTCGTGAACTATGGGATTTCGTGTACATGGGAACTTAATGCATTCCAAGGGTTTCGAATACTTAGCTAAGTTTCGAGGACTTGGATTCCTTAAGGGGAACTAGTTGACTATGAGGACTTAGAATATATCCTAAGTCTAAGAATGGTATGTGATGAGACAATATACTGATGTAGGTTCCCAGGTCTTGACTAAGGAGTTCGGTTAAGAAGACAAGGAGCCATTATCAGGTGAGTTCTAGATGCCCTGTTTCACACTAAATGTTTTGGGCTGGCATACATGCTTACTATTATGTGAAAATGTTATGTGTTTATGTTATGATGATGCATGTTATGCCATGATCATGTATGCATTATGTGTGATGAATTGTGCAAGTAATATGTTAAGTAGGATGAACTTATGATGAACATATGATGAATGAGTTATGAAGACATAACATGATGAAAACTGTATGATGACATGCAATATGATGATAACTATGACAATAGTTAGTAGATGCCATGATGATGTCCTAGAGTGCTAGGATGAGTACATGATATGATGTTAATGATGCTAGCATGCGATGAAATGTTATGATATGATATGTGCCTTTATTGTTAGGGCAGAATGCTATGATGATAAGATGCTAGTATGAACAGTTTATGAATGCCAGAATGTATGATCGGATGATATGATGATAGCATGATATGTATTCATTGCTAGTGGGTTATGATGATATGTTGAAATAATGCAGGCATGACATATTATGATGAGTCCTGTGATATTAGGACAAAGTGATGATGTTATGATGATAAGATACTAGCATGAAATGTTATAATGTTACGAGGAATACGATGAATGATGATATGATGCTAGCATGTCTTGTATGATGAACGAATGATGTTCCTATACGTGTTATAGGAAAATGTACGAATGATAGTCAACCACGACTATAACTGGGTATGATAGTCAACCACGACTATAACTGGGTATGATAGTCAACCACGACTATAACTGGGTATGATAGTCAATCACGACTATAACTGGGTATGATAGTCAACCAAGACTATAACTGGGTATGAAGCCTTGTGCCGGCATAAGCCCACTGTTCGTATGGTGACAGTGGAACGTATGATGACGAGGTTAAGGATGTTATGTGCTAAGGTTATGGACTATGTGTATGAAATGATGTTTATGTTAAATATGTTTTAACTTAACAAAACGTTTACGATGCTTTATGAAACTAGAACTCACCAGCGTAAGCTGACTTGATTTAGCATGTATGTCAGGTTGACGGTATGATAAGAGAAGGCATGGAGCTTGGGCATCAAGTCAGACGATCCGTTGGTTTTGGCAATTCGATATGATTTTGATACAGACGCTTTATTGAGTTATGTCTATCAAACTATGTTTACATTTCCGCTGCATGATTATGAAAGTTTTTAGTTTAAGAGCTATGTGTTATGATGAAAACCAACCTTTGTGAGGTGCCCGGTTTCGGGGCCTCACAGTCTCTTACCCCCTGTTTGCGCGTAAGGTTTTCGGATTTAGTAAAGTTTCGGATTTTTTAAGGTTTTTGGATTTTGTAAGGTTTCCTAATTTGATTAGATTCTCGAATATTATTAAGTATTCGAAGCAAATACTTTTAGATTTCCGAGAACTTTTTAAAATTCAGTAACTTTTGAATTTCGAGAACTTTTTAAATTCGGGAACTTTTGAATTTCGAGACTTTTGATATTCGAGAACTTTTAATTCGAATACTTTAGAGTTCCGAGAACTTTTGTTTTCAAGAACTTTCTAATATCAAAAACTTTTTAATTCGAGAACTTTTATTTCTGAATACTTTAGGTTTATGAAACTTTTGTATCAAAAAATTTTTAGGTTTACGAGAAACTAACCAGATTTCACGTTTACAAAAACGAACCGGTTTTAAGGTTTTACGAAAAACGAAGAGTTGTTCATACTCGTTTTGCGAAAACGTTTTTGATTTTTATCACAATTATGGATTAGGAATCAATTAATTAACATATCACTTTAATAACACATGTTGACTGATTTCTATGATTATAAACATGTATATATACGAAAACAATAATAATAATAATAATAATAACAACAACAACAACAACAATAGATGAAAAATGTGAATCCAGTGAATGCTGAGTTGATTTCTTACATAATTCTTGAATGTAAATCTAACCGGATCGAGTTCTCGTTTAGGGGTGTATAGTTAAAATGGATTGGAGAGACTGATGAGAGGTCACGAATTCTTGTGCTTAGAAAAATATGATTATGATGTTAACCAACCTTATTATGAGCCTTAAGTTTATTTATATATACACCCTAGGGGAAATCTTAATTAGGATAGTAAGGGTAATTACATCCATTAAATAATTACCTATCAAAATAGGTATTTAAGTAATTGATTAGTTAGATAAATAATCATGAGGGCTATATTGTAAATATTTAGTCTTATAATGTTTTTGCTACACTTAACTTAAGGTTTTACATTAATCTGACAACTGTTGTAGCATGTTTTTATATATGTGTTTTGATATACAAAATCATGTCTATGTTCTAATATTCGAAATCTTGATGGAATTTCCAGCGCAACGCGCGAAGAACTCATTTTTTAAATAGCAAATGACAAACAAATTTAATAAATAGTTGATATTTGTTTTAGATGTACGCGTTAAATAAAAAATGACAAACAAAGTATTATAAATGGTTGAAAATTGTTTTAGACGTACACGTTAGGTAATATAATTTCAAGTAATAATGTATGAAACTAAACCAATCACCACCGTCTTGCTTGCACCAGGCACATGATAATGGTAAATGCTTATAAAGTGATTCATTAGAAAACAAAAAACATATTATTTATATTCATACATTTAATTAACATAAACTTAACTTTTCTTACATTAATTATAAAATAAAAAAACTTTTAATTGCCAACTCATATTTATTTTTGATTCAATATCATCTTACATGTCACATAGAGAGCGTTGATATAATGTGTTACACAAGATGAATATACAATAAATAATAAATTGCCAATAATTACAATTTAAAAATTATAAAACTTTTTTTTATATAAAATATGTTTAAAATTACTTTTCTGTTAATATTTATATAAAATATAATATAATTTTTCAAACATTATTTTTAATAGTTTTTTTAATCATTTTGTTTTGAAAAAAGTGTTTAAAAATAATTAAATTTTCTTCAAAAATAAAGTTTACTTTCCGTATATTACACGAATTGAATATATAAAATGTTTAATAAATATTAATATAAATTTATAAATTATAAAACGATATTTTGAGATAAAATAGATTGAAATAACATATAAATAATTAATTGTAGGACCAACTAGGAGCTCGGAAACAATCTGATTCCAAAGGAAATCTGCTTGACAGCCTCTGGAATAGTGCGGAATCTTATTCTAGGGTTTTTCAATCGAAATCAACAGCAACCGTGGGGAATCGAGTGATGCGAATGACAATCGATCACCATGGGTTGAGATTCGAAGTTGGACGTGAAGAATCGCTCAAAACTTCAAGGGTTTGACACTAGAGTGCACTGGGAAGAATGAGGACTCGGAAAAATTAGGTTTGAAATGATTTGAACATGTATTTATAGACTGTAGTCATTCGGCCGAATGACTATGTCGAATAGACAAGTCAGTCGAATGAGTCATTCGGCGAATGACTCATTCGCTGAGTATAGTCATTCGTATTCTCATTCGGCGAATGACTTCATTCGTTAGAATCATTCGCCCGAATGAGTCATACTCATACTCAAATATTAATTAATCAATTCAAACAATCATATAATCAATATTGAACATTAAGAACAATGTATAAAGACAACTTCTATTGATATAACTTTAATCTTTACATGATGATTGGTACAAAATTGAACTAGAGACATTAAGTGCATCAACATTAATATAAGTAATAAAAATATCATTTTTAAACTGTTGTTTTTCTTAAACATTTTACCAATTAAAACACTGTTTTAAAAAATGTTATGTGAGAAAATAAACAAATTTTTGTACCGGTAACGAGAAAGCAAAATGTTTAATATTCAAACTCAACTTTTGTGTCCAAAAGAAAAATAAACAAAATATTCCTGTTTAAATTAAAAAAAATTCCATTTAAAATTGTGACCAAAATAAAAGAAGCAGAATTTTATCATTTCCCTGTTAGAATAATAAAAATTTTATTAAAAAAACTGAAAAACCAAAAATATTAAAACAAAAATAACAAATGTAGCTAAAAGGAAAAACAAAAACTTTATTATTCAAACATTTTAAAAAAAGGTATCATATTAAAAAATAAACTTTTTTTTTCTAACAAGAATTATTGCAAAGCCCAATTTAAACAACAATCAAATTTACTATATAAACGTACTTTGGTGATAGAAAAACGTTTATTAATATATATATTAATTTGCAAAGATTCGTTTACTCACATAAACACTATTCACTCATATATACATACATTACATGTATCTATCCAAACTATCCAAAAAATGCTTCAAAAATATCAAAATGGCTTCAAAAATATAGAAAACGCTTCAAAAGATATCGAAAAAGCTTCAAAAAATCAAGTGAAACGCTTCAAAAGATATCGAAAACGCTTCAAAAAATCATTTAAAGCTTTTAAAGCGGTTAACTTAAAATGGCTTCAAAAGATATAGAAAACGCTTCAAAAGATATCGAAAAAGCTTCAAAAAATCAAGTGAAACGCTTCGAAAATATCGAAAATGCTTCAAAGAATCATTTAAAGCTTTTAAAGCGGTTAACTTTAAATGGCTTCAAAAGATCTAGAAAACGCTTCAAAAGATATCGAAAAAGCTTCAAGTGAAACGCTTTTATCGAAAACGCTTCAAAAAATCATTTAAAGCTTTTAAAACGATTAACTTAAAATGGCTACAAAAGATCTAGAAAACGCTTCAAAAGATATCGAAAAAGCTTCAAAAAATCAAGTGAAACGCTTCAAAAATATCGAAAACGCTTCAAAAATTAGTTGTTTTTGTTTTTGAAAAAAAAAAACCAAAGATTCGGGTTCATCTTGCAAGGTTATTTCGGGTTATGCAATAAGAGAGGGTTATTATAGGATGCGGATCCTAGGTCCATATATATATATATATATATATATATATATATATAGAGTTTGTATCATGTGAAAACCGGATCTTAGAGAGAAAACCCTTAAACCCTATATGGGTCGTTGATTTGGAATCTTGAAAATAAACATGTGGTCTACATTAACCCATATTAAAACTGATTTGTTTATCCAAAACCTAATTTTTTATTCAAGTTTAATGTGTACCACATATTTTATTTTCAAAAGTCCAAATCAAGTGAAACGCTTCAAAAATATCGAAAACGCTTCAAAAATTAGTTGTTTTTGTTTTTGAAAAAAAAAACCAAAGATTCGGGTTCATCTTGTAAGGTTATTTCGGGTTATGCAATAAGAGGGTTATTATAGGATGCGGATCCTAGGTCCATATATATATATATATATATATATATATATATATATATATATATATATATATATATATATATATATATATATATATATAGTTTGTATCATGTGAAAACCGGATCTTAGAGAGAAAACCCTTAAACCCTATATGGGTCGTTGATTTGGAATCTTGAAAATAAACATGTGGTCTACATTAACCCATATTAAAACTGATTTGTTTATCCAAAACCTAATTTTTTATTCAAGTTTAATGTGTACCACATATTTTATTTTCAAAAGTCCAAATCAATGGTCCAGATAGGGTTTAAGGCTTTTCTTTCTTATATTGGGTTTTCATAGGATACAAACCCTCGCATAATCACTATTCACTACCGCGTCTAAAGATCAAAAGATAGATTTCAATACTTTTCAATTAATTTGAAATTTTCGTTTATAACCCTTAACTTTGAACTCTTATTTTTAAAGCCCCTCACACTTTACTCACATATTTTTAATGTTCACATGATTTTAACGCGTCATTAGGTTATCTGATAAATGTCATAATTATATTAATTTGATCGCAATGGCCTCATGAACGTTTATATAAATTTCTAACCCAAACGGTCACAGAAATTTTGCGCGTTGTTCACATGCCTATAACGCATCCGTACATTATCGAATATTTGTATCGTTTGCATCATTTTGATCGTAATTAGTTCACAAACGATTTAGATTTAATAATTTTATAAACCATGAGTATTATATATACTACATATATATACGATTTACATTTATAAATTCTACATTTACGCAGGGCCTTTTTTTAAGTCTTCTGTAATCACATTCTTTACTATTAAATAAGTTCTTAATCTTCAACCCTTAGTTTCAAAGCTTACGTTATAGATGTTGTATATGGTATTTTCGTGCATTTTATTGTACACGATTTTAACCTCATGTTCTGTTGGTTTTTTTTCGTCTGTATATCCAACCCCGCCGCAACGCGCGGGTCCTGTATACTAGTTATTCTCATTTTACAATAGTTAAATCTTTGTAATGAAAAGGAACAAACACACATATATTATTCAAACTTTAATACTCAAACGATAAGAAGTAAAAGTCTTTACGAAATAAAAGTTTACTAATCAAATTTTTTGGCCAAAATTTAAGATATGAAAGTTTCCTATTTATATCGAAAGTTATATTAAAATCTTTGTGCCCAAAAGAAGCAAAAGTATGCTATTAAAACTTTTTTAACATAGCCAACTATTGTAACAAAAACAAAAAAATTACTATCTTAACTTTTATGGCAAAAATAAAAAATATAAGTTTCTTAATTTAAACTTTGTGACCAAATAAATAAATAAAAAGTTTCCTATTTTAATCAAAAGTCTACTATCTATATTTTTGAGGTTAAAATAAAACAAAAACAAAAATTATAAAATAGCCAAGCTTTTTACAATAAAAACAAACAAAAATAGTTTGATATTCAAACTTTTTTATCAAAACTAAACAAATGTAAATTATTATTGTTTATAAAAGTTTTCTTTTAATATGTACGTATGTATGTATGTATGTATGTATGTATGTATGTATGTATGTATGTATGTATGTATGTATGTATGTATGTATGTATGTATGTATGTATGTATGTATGTATGTATAGATAAAAGATAATTTAGAAACTCACTTAAGTTGAGAAAATCCATAAAAATCCGTTATAAAATTCGATTTTTTTTCTATTTAGGTATATAATATATGTTAATAAATTAAAAAAATCTTGTTACAAATTTAACAAAATAACGTTTTTACATTATGCAACAGTAAAAACAAATATGTAACATATTTGTAACAAACGCATATAACTTTTCATATTTTTATATTTTTTACTTTCATATAACAATATATATTACTTATCTAACACAAAAAAAAAAAAGAAAAAAAAAGTTTGAATGCTACATTGGGTTTTCTTAACGCAATGTAGCATTCAAACAAAATTGTGCTAGGTATGTAATATATATATATATATATATGTTGTTATATGTAAATAAAACATAAAAAATTATAAGTATTTATTACACATATGTTACATAGTAATTTACATTATGTAACAGTAAAAAAACCAAATATCTAACATATGTGTAATAAACTCATATAATTTATTTTATTTTTTATTTTCTTATAAAAACATATATTACATGTACAAACACTAAAAAAAAAAAGAAAAAAAATTACATCGTATTTTCACTGATTTTTCAACTCAAGTGAGCTTTTCGAAAATCATTGTAACACATGTAGTACAATTTCTTCTTTTTATGTGTATGTGTAAATTCATCGTCATTTAAGAGTTAACATCAATGTAAGTTTTTTGTATCTAAACACTTACACTGATGTAAGTCAAAAAACTTATTACGATGTTAACTTTCAAACGGTATTGAATTACACATACACTTAAAAGAAGAAAGTGGTTTGCATATATTACAATGATTTTCGGTAAAAAAAATTCAAATATTTAGATTGATCTTTGTGAAGTTATACGGGTTATTTTTTTAAAAATGAGTTATTATTTGAACAATAGGAGAGTATCATATCATGTGTGTGTATAGAACACAAACATCCAAATTTTAGAAATATCAACCAAATTATTGGAAAAAGATAAATAAGGGTTGGTCAAAGGGTATTTTTTTTTTTGTAAATTTGCATTTGTTGAGCGTCCCATTATCATTTTTAAAAGTCAACAAATCTACTTTTTATGACGGTAACACACAGTCCGCATCTACTAAATAAATTTTTTTTAATGGTTGAAGAAATAAAAAAGAAAAAAAGTAATTTGGAGCATTACTATTATAATTCACATATGAGTTCAAAATGACTTTTTATTGTTTCTTGGATTTCCTTTATTTCTCTTTTATTTTTTTTCTAGTGGCGTACCCATATATTAAATGTTTTTAAACCCGGACCGGACCGGCCGGTCGGACCGGGGCTCGCTTGTGCAAACGGTCCGGTTCTGCTTCAGGAACCGTTTTGGTGAAAACCGGGCGGTCGGACAGTGAACCGCCGGTTGGACCGGGTAACCGGTAAAGAAAAAGGTTGGACCGGTTGTGGTTTTACTATTTTGCCCATTCAACTATAACCCTAAATCTATTCAGCCCCACTTCTCATTTGGTCGTTTATCACTTTCCCGATTTCCCCTTCACCCCTTGAACGATGACCGGCAACCGGCGGCAACCAGCGGCGATCTGCGGCAGCAACGAGCTGTGGTGAACGCCGAACGGCTCAGCGAACAGCTACAATCGGCGGCGGCAACCAGCTACAATCGGCGAGCAGCTACACAGGTATTTGATTATTTGATTGTTTATCAATTCAAATCCACATCTTTGTGTCAGATTTGAACTCATTTGCTCCAATTTGGTTGTTATGGGCCTTGTGGCTGTTATAGTCTATTAGTCTTGTATCAGAAATGAGAAATGTCAATTTGAACATCTTTGTATCAGAAATGTCAATGGGAAGTAAATGCTGATGATGAAGCTTTTAGTTGCTTATGGTGTAGCTTTTAGTGAGGATAGAAACGTCTGAAATGTCAATTTGAACATCTTTGTTATGAAGCTTGTAGTTGCTTAATGAAGCTTTGTATCAGAAATGTCAATGGGAGCTGTTATGACTTATGATGAAGCTTTTAGTTGCTAATCTTGTTTACTTGTTCAGTTGTTTGATTGGGGTTTGACTCATGCCGTGAGGATAGAAACATCTGATGTAGAAACTTGGACACATCTGGTTTTGTATCAGAAACATCTTTGGGGGTTTGCTTTTACTTGCTAATCTTGTTTACTTGTTTACTTGCTAATCTAGTTTACTCGTTTTATCAACTCTAAGTCTTTAACTTATCTCATACCACTGTTAATTTTGTATCAGAAACATATTAACATGGATTAACAAGAAGAAGTTTAACCTACCATGCAATCAAATACATGGTTAAAGAAAGATATCACATGGAAATATGTTATTGAAGGTGAAGAAAATTCTGGTAAAAAAGTGTTTACTTGTACATTTTGCAACAAGTCATTTCGTGGAGGGGGGATTAACCGAATGAAGCAACATCTTGCTGGAGTTAAAGGAAATGTTGTGTCATGTTCAAAAGTTCCAGCAGATATTAGGTTTCTCATGAAAAGTAATTTTGAAGAAACTTCTTCTCAAAAATCAAAAGACATGCGTGGTGGTGGAACAAACACTGTTCAAGAAGAGGGGACGCCTAGCCCATCACTAAGTCTTGGTAAAAGGAAGAATTATTCTACTTCTACATCTGACAATGCAAATTCATATTTCACAACAGGTATACATGATGCTACTCAGCCTTCTATTAAATCAGTTTGGCAAAGTAAAGAGCGCTTGCATGATACTGATCTAGCCATTGCTATGTGGTTATATGATGCTTGCATACCATTGAATGCTGTTATATCTCCAATGTTTCCGATTGCAATGAGCAAAGTAGCATCTATGGGACATGGTTATACAGGTCCTTCCTACCATGCAGTTCGTGTGAACTTGTTGAAAGATGCAAAGAATTCGGTGAAGCTCATAGTTGATTCTTATAGAGATTATTGGTCAGAGAGCGGTTGCACGATAATGAGTGATGGATGGAGGGATGTAAGACAAAGACCTCTAATCAATTTCTTGGTTTATTGTCCAAAGGGAATTTCATTCATCAAATCTGTTGATGCATCTGATATTGAGAGTAATGCCGAAAGCTTATGTAAGTTGTTTGAGGAAATTGTTGAGATTGTTGGTTACAAGAATATTGTTCATTTAGTCACTGATAATGCAGCAAATTACAAGGCTGTGGGGAGATTACTATGTGATAAATATCCTATGATTAATTGGTCTCCATGTGCAGCTCACTGTATAAATTTGATTCTGAAGGATGTTTCTGAGATACGAGAAGTGGCTAATTTGATCACACTTGCATCACGGATTACAGTTTTCATCTATAACCACAAGTGGCCATTAAATTGGTTGAGGAAAAGACCTGGATGGACAGAAATCATTCGACCCGGAGCCACCCGATTTGGTACATCATTTATTGCTTTGAAAAATTTATATGATCATAAATTCGATTTGCAAGCTTTAGTAACATCTAATGAGTTCAAGAAGATGTTGAAAATGCCAAAAGCAAAAGATGTGAAACAAACTATCTTATGTGATAAGTTTTGGCAAAATTGTTTGATAACGGTGAAGGTAATGGGTCCTATTTTTAGACTACTTCGTATTTGTGACTCCGATGAGAAACCTTCATTAGGTTATGTTTATGAAGGTATGTTGAGGATAAAGAAAGGAATCAAGGATTTGTTTCAAAATAAAAAGCGCCTTTACAAGAAGTATGTTGATATCGTTGATGCTCGTTGGGATAAGATGTTACGCAAGAATCTTCATGCTACTGCTTATTGGCTCAATCCTGTATTTCAGTATGAAAAAGATAATGTTGATGAAAAGAGAGAGGCATTACTAGTGTCCTTGATATGATTGAGAAGATGATGAATGAAGATCCACAATGTGAAATATCTATTTCACAATTAATCAAATTTCGAGATAAAGCGGGTGGTTTTGGTCGACCTTATTGAATTTCTTTTCTTAAGAATACTCGTCCTGGTAAGACTACTTCAATACTTATAAGTTATATTATTAATGTATATTACAATATTATAATTTTATGTTTAATTGTTTATTGAATGATTAGACGAATGGTGGAAAGCGTTTGGTGGAGAAGTACCACAATTACAATCATTTGCCATAGGGATTTTAAGTCAAACTGCATCTTCTTCCGGATGCGAACGTAATTGGAGCGTTTTTGAGAGAGTTCATACCAAAAGAAGAAACCGCTTGGAGCACCAAAGGCTTAGTGACCTTGTTTATGTCCATTACAACTTACGTCTACAGAATAGGTACGATATTAGTAATTTGATTCTTATTTTTATTTTTTCGAATAATATCAATATAAGACTTTAACATTTGAACTTATTAGGCTCAATGAGAATAAAAGACCATATGATCCTGTTGATTATCAAAGCATTGATAAAACATAATTTTGGGTAGTTGAAGAGGAAGAAGAAGGAGAGCTAGATTATGATGAATTAGAGAATATGATAGATGAAGAGCCGCCAATTAACTTTCATCCTTCTACTTCACAAACACAAGCATCTAGAGGTTAGTATTTTTAATTTTTTAGGTAGAATGCTTTGGTGAAGTATAACGAATGTTCAACTACTAATTTGATATTGTGATGTTCAATGTAGAAAATAGTGTGATTCAACTTGATCATGGTGATTTTGATGTAGAAGATGATGTGGTTCAACTTGATGATGATGATGGTGATCATGATGATGATTTGGATGAATAGGAAGTTTCATGTTGTTTTTAATTTGATAAACTTATGAATGATTACTTTTGATTTGGTAAACTCATGAATGGTTGTTTCCGGATTGATAAACTTATGAATGGTTGTTTTTTATTTGCTAGACTAATGAATGAATGTTTGTTTTTAGCTATATAATTATTTGGATTTTTTTTTTAAAATGTTTCTATATTTTACATATATTTTTTTAGCATTTATGACGTCATCCGGTTCTTAAATCCGGTCCGACCGCTGACCGCTAAGAAGACCGGTCCGACGTCCGGTCCGGTTTTAAAAACATTGCATATATATGTTTGAGAAGGGTAACTGCTCACCTTAAAAACAACAAATTTTAACGATATATATGTGTGTGTGTGTATATTATAATAAAAACGTCCTTAATATTTTGTAGTCATCCCCTTTCACTTTTATTTTTGAAATATTACTTATAAAACAAGTTGAAAAAAAAAATCTTAATCACCAATAAGTCAATAACTAATATTTGTGGATGGCAACGGGTCGGGTTTGAGATGGGTTTGAGTGATCCCAACCCATACCCGATTATTAAAGCTTGTCTCATACCCCGCCCAATATCCATCGGGGCCTATCAGGTATTTACCTTTCGGGTATTGGGTATCCCCACGATTGAAAAAATGCGAAAATTTGTTTATGAAAAATCAATTTATACGAGCTGCCATTAAGAAACAAGATTCAAAGCAAAATTATTAATACGGCTTAGATTAAGCATTTTTAAGAGGGTTGCAAAAAAAATATTGAGTCAAGAACAAGAATTTCGTGGTCATGATAAATTGGATGATTCATAAAATAAAATGAAATTTTTGAAGTGGTTAGAATCAGTGGATGAATAAATCCAGAAATTGATAAGGTTGTCTTAGGGAATGGACATGAGAATAACCAAATGTCAAGTCCAAAAATTCAACAAGATATTAAACATTGTCATGCTCAAGAAATACTTAAACAAATTTTTGAGGATAATCATGGTGATGTTTTTTTATTAGCTGATGAATCAAGTGATATATTACAAAAGGAACAAATGGTGATGGTCATTTGATATGTGGATAAATATAGGGTTGTTAGGGGACGATTTATTGGCTTGTTCATGTCATGGATACATCGCGTTAACCCTCAAATATACTATTTTTGATTTATTTGGCTGACATGCATTTAGTGTGGCTAAGACTGGATTTTTGATTTATTTGGCTGATATGTGGATAAATGGATTTTTCTTTTTTTTTTTACAAATATGGCAACCAACCCAAGGTTTGGGTCACCATTGCACATAGTCTAAGGAAGTGATATAGTGGTTAAAATGGAAGAGAGACAACCTACAGGTCTCGAGTTCAATCCACGCTTAAAGCAATTTTCCTTGAAGGCCACCAATCAGGTTTTTTGCAGCCGCACTCTACCTGCTCCTCTTGGTTAGTCAAATGGATTTTTCTTTTTTTTTTTTTACAAATATGGCAACCAACCCAAGGTTTGGGTCACCATTGCACATAGTCTAAGGAAGTGATATAGTGGTTAAAATGGAAGAGAGACAACCTACAGGTCTCGAGTTCAATCCACGCTTAAAGCAATTTTCCTTGAAGGCCACCAATCAGGTTTTTTGCAGCCGCACTCTACCTGCTCCTCTTGGTTAGTCAAATACTGGGGGGACTCGGAGGTTTACCATGTAAGTGGGTTCTTACAGTCATCAAAAAAAAATAAAAATCTAACTATTGTAATAAATAAAAGTTTTTAAAAACACATATCATGTTTCTAGAGCACCTTAATTTGTTTTTCCTGCATCTCTCATATTATATACATCTTATATTAAATAATAATATTAAATATACCTTTTATATTTTTTTTAAATTAAAAAAGATTAAAATACACAAAATGCTGAATTTCCAAAAATAGTTTTTTAAAAAAAGAAATATTTAAAAAACAAACTTTGAAAAAACAATAGTGTTTAAAAGATAATATAATTATTGGGGAAAATATTATAAAAACATAATCAACTTTTGATTTTGTTTCAATTAAATAACTGGAACTTTGTTTCGTTTCAATTAGGTAATTTAAGTTTGATTTATGTTCTAATACTAGATAAAAAACCTGGATAACAGGTAATCTTGATTTGTTTAGGCTCTATAAGTGCATTTTTAGATGATTTTATGACTCGTTTGAAAGTTTTAAACGTATTTTAGACGAATTTGTGCATTTTGTGTTTTTTCAAAATGTTATAGAAACGGGTCATAAAATCATCAAACGGGTTATAAAATCATATAAAAATGCACTTATAAAGCCTAAACGAATCAAGATTACATGTTATCCAGTTTTTTATCTAGTATTAGAACATAAATCAATCTTAAGTTACCTAATTGAAGCAAAACAAAGTTCCAGTGTTTTAATTGGAACAAAATCACAACTTGGTTATGTTTCTACAAAATTTTTATTGTGTTATAAACGTACTAAGTTATATGAATTTTTAATCGTATTTTATATTAAAAAACCGTATTATATTGTTTAAATTACATTAATAACTATTTATTATATTTTTTATTAATCTTGTGTAATATGCGGGGTATTAACCTAGTAAATAAATAAAAGATTAGGGCGAAGGTTATGATAGTGCAAGTAGTATGCCAGGTGAGTTTAGCATATTAAGAGTTTTAATCGTAAAAGAAATTGATTCCATATTCACTATATGTTGTTTTGCTCACCAATTAAAACTTCTTGTTGTGTTGGTTGCAAACAAACATACTGGCGTTTGGAAACTTTTTGAAATAGTATTATGTCTAACAAATGTCGTTGGTGCATCTTGCGAAAGACAAGATAAGCTTTGTGAAGGTCAAAAAGAGTTGGAAGAACTTAAAATCAGAAGTGGGTTGAATCAAGAATTGTCTCTTGCAATACCCGACATACACGTTGGAATTCCTACTATAAAACATTTTATCGTACAGAACAACTTTATACGTATTGTATTTTCATTATGTTTTTGTATATGAAATTTAATATGATTGTCTTTTCGTAATATGATCCGATCTGATCAGACTTAAACTGACCTAAACAAATTAAAAAAAAAATTATTATATTGCGATGATTAAAAGTTTCTAAAAGTTTTCCACCCCTAATAAAACAATTTATGCATCTGTCTTTCTCATTTAATATATAATATTTTCTTTGTTCAAGCTTTATTTAATACTTTACCCTTTATTATATAACATTTCTTTATTTACCCTGGTATGTAAATAAATAACAGACGAAAAAAGTCTCTTGAAATTCAGAATAAAACAACAGTTAAATGTTGTTGAGTCCGTAATAATTTGTTGGAAATCATTGTTTATTTTGGTCGGAACCGGTCGGAACCCGGAACTGAAACCGGAACAGCGTTTTAACTTTGTTGACCGGAACTAGAAACGATTAGAACCGGAACCGGTTCAAAAAAACCCCAATTTGTGCACCTCTAGTTCAATTACTAAATTTTTTTTGAAGACAATCAAATTGGATTATTGCTTGATATTTGATAGTCATTTTAAACGTACATCTTAATCGATAGTAGCTTTGATTTAACCCGTGGCCCGATAGAACTGTAGAAGACATAAAGCATTGGGCTAATGTAATGTGGGGCCGAGTTGACGTTGGGCATTGGGATTGGTCGTTACCTCATATTTTGGGCCGGTTTGTGAAAAATTATTACTAAGATAATTTAACTCAAACAAAACAATCTTTATTGTCCGTATTCTCTTTATTAATGAATTAATTTGATAAAAAGAATATTGAATATTACATGGGAAAAATCTACATACCTACTCTAATAAAAGAGTATTTTTAAAAGATCACATGTCTTCTTCTAACGAAATCTAAAAAAAACTTTCTTGTCACTCTCCTAAAAATATTAATTATCTTTATTAATTAATTATACAATTAAAAATTAAAAAACAAGTATTTTTAGGAGTAACATATCACCTTCTAATTAAATCTAAAAAAATTTCTCAACTTTCTCTCCTAAAAATATTTATAATTTTTATTAATTAAATTATGCAATTAAATATTAATAATTATAAATTTTCTTATTATAAAAATTTACTAATTTACTAAAATAAATTAAATATCATAAAATTTCAATTTTATCTTATATGTATATATAATTTTAAAATATTAAATATTTATGACTCTTTGTTATTTATAATTTTTAAATATCCATATTTATTATTTAATCAACAGTTGATAAATGTAACATATAAATCTTTATATAAACATTGTTTATAATGTATCATATTTGTTCAACCAATGTAGTACATGTATAATTATATAAAGGTACGAAAATAATATAAACAAGAGAAGAATTCATCTCACATAATTGTGACACGTTCGCACATAGTTTGTCTTTTACTAAGCATAAATTACCCAACGTTGTTGTATATTTGGCATGTATTCTTCATTTTAGTTATTATTTATATATTATTTATTTTCTGGTATATGTTTATTGTCACACCCCGGGCCAGCGGGAACGGATCGGGTTTTCCCGTCGGGCGGAAAGTTCCCGGGGCGCGATATCTTTGAGTGATAATCAAATGATCAGATTGTTACATAGCACATGATATATAAATGAGAAATGCTAACACATCAATGATATAGAATTACAAGATTAAATTACAATGTACCGTTCATAATTTAATCAAGTAAATCTACCAAAAGAATCAATGTAACTATATCTTGTATATGTACAAGATATACAAAAGATGATTCAATGTTTAGGCACCAAAATCATGCAACACAAAATAAGCTAGGTCTTCTAAAAGTCCTCTAGCTTAAACCTTGCATGTATGTCTCTACACCTGTTCGTCACCTGAGAAAACATGTATTTAAACAAAGTCAACACTAGGTTGGTGAGTTCATAAGTAAGTTAGTTGAAAACTCTGATTCAAACACATGCATTGTCCCAATGTTTTGTTATGTTGCTTGTATGTGTAATGTTCATATGTTCACCCGATGGCTCCTCAATAGTTATACTTACAAGCACTATGTTATCCTAGTAGTAATGCTTATATATAGGGCATATGTAAGGGAACAAGCCCTAACCAACATCCCACCACATCACGACTAGAACTCCACACTACTTGTAATACAACTATTGATTTCCATTCCCATGTTTACTCATTCTTGATCATCTGTGTTCCCATGAATAGAATAATATAATGTTAGCATTGTAGTTATCAAACCGAAGTATTGACAACCATTTGTATAGTAAGGATGTTAGATTTAATGAATCTGTTCCTTGTATTATTCTATTGTCTGTGTGTTAACTTTTATGTTACACTTTTAATTAATTAAAAGTGTTAGTTAACTGTTCATCATGTATCTCAAATGCAGTGTATGGGATCCGAATGGAATCCATTTTAATCCTCACATAATCAGATTAAAATGCATTCCAGTCTCTCCTATCCCACCGTGTGATCCCAAGGCCTTTACGGGGATTGTCTCATGTAATTAACAAAGTCGAATAAGAACTAATCTTATTACATTATGTTAATTAAGTGTGATTGGCAGTGATAGTCATGAAGTTACGTTATCATGGTCGCCGTTCACTGTGATTGGCTGTGATAGTCATGAAGTTACGTTATCATGGTCGCCGTTCACTGTAATCCATATGTTCACCATGTAATCCTTAAGCCGTAGTAAGAACAAGTCTTAGTACCCTTAAGTGACGCAGGTGGTGGATACTCAATGCGATCATACTACCTAATAGTATGTTTTTAGGATGTTGATCAAATGTTATAAGAAATTGACTTATCACACTTGATCGTTTATGATGTGGAATGATATTTAGAAGATATTTTATCTTCTGATCATTCATGTGCTGTGAAGTGTCACCATGTTTCACTGTAATAGTTCTCATTGTTTATTTGTATATGAATTGTCTCACTGTTTCGTTCTTGTAGGAATAACTGAGTGTTATAAGATATATTCTTACAACTGTGTTATCCCAATGTGTTAATGATTATGAAAGTACATTATCATAATCTTCTGAGTTTCCCTGTTATCTCATGATCATACAAGCATGCATACAATGATAAACGATAATAAACAATTTAATATTATCAAAATCAAAGTATAGGAACATGTTAAGCAAAACTTTTAAACAAATAAAAGTAAACATGTTTCTCAGCCCCGAGAGTTAAAATCAGTTAAGATTAAAGTAAAAGGGGCATATGAACTCACCTTGCGATTGTAGGGTTGACTTAGCTTAAAAGAAAGAATGCGCGCGCTCTTGATTATTCTTGTAACTGTGTTCACGATCCTGTATTGAATTCACATTGTTTGTAACTTATAGTGTTGCGTGTAATTGTTTAGCGTGCGCGTATGTGTGACCCCTAACGTGGTCATCATCCTTTGGTCTTAATCACTATTCGGCCCAATTCAATTGAAGGGTATTTATTGACCCTCAATTAATTTAATATAAGTATATTGTATGATTGAAAGTTATGACTAAAGTTTCGATCATTATTGGATCTTTTGTCTTTAACTTAGTCCTGTATAGATTTAATGACATGAATGTCATTAGTTGTGTTAACCACAATTTTACCATTTTTGAAAATAATCTTGATTATCAACATTATATCTTATAATGTCATTCCTTAACCATTGAAATTCATGGATTAGATTGCGTTTAATCTCATTGGGCCGAATAGAGGTGTCATTGGGCCGACTAGTGTCGCGGCCTTTTAAACCAAAGTGATAGTGTGTGGGATCGAATCATGGGTCTAGACCGAAATAATTGGGCCTGTTGGGCCTTCGGTTGAGAAATGGGCCAAGAGAAGTGTTGGTCTAAATTGTTGGGTCACTATTGGGCCAATTAGATGACACATGAGTTTGATGGTTGGGCCCGAAACAATTTCATTGGGCCAGTCATGTTGTGTTATTGGGCCAATTAAATCGAGTGGCTTGTACGAATCAAACTGGGCTGAAAGGAATGCTCATTGGACCAAAGAACTAATGTTGGGCTAGACGAATGACTCGTCATCTGAAGTTGGGCCCCAAGCAAAAGGATTG
The DNA here is from genome assembly GCA_009363875.1 of Mikania micrantha. Lineage (NCBI taxonomy): Eukaryota > Viridiplantae > Streptophyta > Magnoliopsida > Asterales > Asteraceae > Mikania > Mikania micrantha. The sequence goes on along the minus strand of CM018680.1, from coordinate 48,742,296 downwards.
GGCTGAATATTAATATTGAGCTGAACATGATTTTTGTTGGGCCTAGAAACTCTCACGGTTTAATCAAATGAAACTGGGCCTCAATAAAATAAAGTGTTAGCTACTGTTGGGTTTTCTTTGGCCGAGAAATTAACTACTCAGAATGTGGGGGTGGACCGTAGGCCATAATATGGGCCAAGTGTATCAAGGAGTTGTTGGGCCTAGTGAGGGAGTTGGGCCAAGTAACATGATGTGGGGCCTTGAGCTGCTAAATGAGCCGAGGATTATGTCACGGTCACGAAATCTTTGTGCTGAACAAATTGTGGATTATAACATGGCCCAATAGAAAGGGTATATGGGATGCGAGACCTTCAACTGATTGTTCAATATGGCAGCGAACCCTCATCTGGACCTACAACTGGTTCGTGAGTCTATGAAGCAACATGGTTCGGCAGCATTATCTTGAAGGTTCGGGCAGTAAGGGTTCGTTTGTGGTTCCATGGTTCGTGAGCAGAACCTGCCCCATGGTTCGCCACCATGGTTCGGTGCCTGTAAAAGATTCGGCTGAGGTGGTGAGGGTTCGTCTGAAGGATGAGATGCATGGGTTCGCTGCTTCAAGGGTTTGATTGCCGAACACGCAGGCTCATCACAAGGGTTCGTCGGTCGTTGGTTCGAGGATGGGATCCAACCAAGGTTCGGCTTGGACGTGCAGCAGCTCGAAGGTTCGTGATTTAGATGGAGGGTTCGGCCACTTAACCTATCCTTCAACAGGTTCGGTCAATAGAACTCCCAGCTACACGAACCTGTTTCCCATCTCAATCACACTTTCGAGCCTTGCAAGTCTGATTCACCATGATAAGACTGAGTGTAGGTAGTGTACTAGTAGCCGTGTGGTTCGAAATCACAAGTGGGTAGCCGGTTTTCGAGAGGGTCGAACATCAAGGGTGTGAAAACCCTATTTTTTTAGCACTTTATCACGCTATTACCTTCGATTTGGCTGGAGAAATCACAAGATCCGTTGTACTTTTGTGTAGAGGACTTCAAGGGCTACGCGTGGGCGAAAGAATCACTCAAAACCGTTGAGAAACGAAGGAGATATGGAGCTTTGAAGGTGCAACAATGGTGGTTTTGATGATGGCCGGAAATTAGAGCTAGAGAGAGAATGAAAAGTGAAAAATGAGAGAAATACTCTCATTTAGAGTATTTATGTCACGTGTGGTGTCCGGGTCCGTTTCGGTTGCTCGGTTCGTAAATTCGTCGCGTATCCGGAAAATTACGCGTAATTAAAACTAAATAAATAAATGAAAATGTTATATTAATTAATTTGATGAGTTTCAAAATTGTAAAAAATGTTTATTATTTTATTTAATTAATTTTAATATCGTTTCGCGTCATATTTCGTTTTCGTTTTGTCGAATCGCATCACCATCGCGCGTATTCGTTCGAATCGTCATTCGAACGAACACGACGATGATTTTGCTTTCCGACTTTTGTTTTCTACTTTCCAGTCATCATTTCAGAACGTTAAACTCACAGATATGTTTGTGTGAATCGTCACCCACGCAAACACACTGTCAGTTCGTTATTCTGAAACGACACTGCAGTTTATGTTTAAATTGTGTTTCTTCACTGTCGGACTCAACTAAATATTCAGTTTTCATCTTGTTTTCACATTGAAATGTCGGCCATCTGATTCCTGTCATCTATGGATATCAGATCGCAACCGATTTGTTTCTGATAACTGTTTGAATCCCGTTGTTTCTCATGATTTGTTGTGTTAACTGTCATTAAGTTTTCACTTAATAAACACAACTAATGTTTCGAATGTACGTTGTACTTAATGTATTTAAGTTTGCACGAAAATACGTACAACTGTTCTTGTATTTAGAATCATGTTAATACAAGTACTGTTTACAATCGTATATGTACACATAGTTACTGTGGAAAGTACACATACCGTACGGACTTGCCGGGCGGTCGGGTACTAGTTGTCACATTTATGTTACGTAAGAGAACGCCTCATGACTCAACAAAGAGACAAGCACAAAAGTAGTTCATCCACGGTTGATATCCTATGTATCGGGTCTGTTTTTAAGGTTCACCTTTAGGTGAGGGATACTTGATCACCATTATGACGTATAAGATTGGATAGCTAATGTTACTACATGTCATGGTACCCCTTTAAGATTACTTATAAATCCGTATAGAGTATCTTTTTTAATTTTAAATTTTTGTGCATTTTATTACCTTTTTTTTAACAGCGAAGGTCTCAATCGTGTGAACCTACTGTTTCCAGCCATGTCACCAAGGTCTAATTACATGGGCCTCCCATGAGCTACCACAACCACCCCAGGAGGAAACCCCACTGGGAAAACCCTCTGACCCCCCACAGACCCTTTTTTCGTTGCGGGAGGGATTTGAACCCAAGACCTCACATTTGGAAGAATCTTAGGTTACCATTGAGGCAATAACCCGCTTTTAACAATGTTCTTTCCAATGTTGTGAAGACCAGACCTTACCAGACGGTCGGACAGGGAACCGTTCAAGGGAGCGGTCCAAAACAAGCTGCAAAACCATTTCCAAAATAACCGGCCGATTGAGGCGAGTTGCTGGTCAGACCGGGACCGGACTAAACGAACGGACCGTTTGTTGGTTTCCTCTTACAAACCCTAAAACCAGATCTCATTTTTCTCTTACAAACCCTAAAAGTAAAATCAGATTCCCTTCTTTGTTGGTTTCCTTCAACTTTCAGAGGGGACAAGAATGAAAGATCATCAGCAATCTAGCTTTGCAGTGATTTGAGCCCACGATTGAGCTCTTCATTCGAGCCCTTGACTTTATGAATGGTAGTGGTACAAAAGAATGGTGTTTCGTCGGCTCCCGTCAGCTCTTGATTCGAGCCCTACTCATGTCGGCTCCAGTGTTTCATCATCCCAGAAGAATAGTGATGGTGGCAATGGTGGTAAGTTAGGTGGTGGCATCGTTGGTGCTGTGGCAAGAACAGATAGAGAAGTTGAGGGGTTAGCTATTTGTAAGGGATGGTTTATGAAAACCAATGAATATGCTTTATTTCTCTCTTTTGAAAGGACAAATAAACTTTTTATATGTGTATGTGTGTGTGTATATAAAGTATAACAATAAATACATAAAATAATAAGAGTTAATTACACAAATGGTCCCTGTGGTTTATTGGGATTCCCAGGTTTGGGTACTAACTTTTTTTTATAACATTAAGGGTCCTTAAATTCCTTAAACGTTTCACCACGGGGTATTAGGGTAACCTGCCGTTTAAAATTAACGGTTTTAGCCCCACGTGCCTGGCACGTGAGGGCATTATCGTCCTTTCCACTTCGTTTCCCTCATTTTGAAACCTCTGGAATTGGTCGAATGAACACACACACGCTTCAGTGAGAAATTGAAACGCCTGAAGGTGAATTAGGGCAAATCAAAATGGGAGTTTGGTCGATCAGGGAAGATGGTGAAGACTTTGACCCTAATTTCTTATATTGTAAGTATCTAAAACCTCATATCTTCTCAAACACAGTTGATTGAAGCTGAAATTTTGGTCTAAATTGTGTGTTTTTTCATTATAAGCATCGAAAATTATCCTGATTACTTTTCAATGGAGGTTCGTCATGGGGGTAAATTTCAAGTTATGGAAAGAGGGTTTACCACAATGGGAGGTTAAGTTATGTAGATTTTATTCCTAAGGATTTTTTCGGTCTAGATGTTCTTAATGAAATTGCAAAAGCTTTTGGTTATCATGATACTAGCAAGATGATTTTCTGTTATCTTATTCCTGGTAGAAATTTAGACAATGGTTTGAGGGTTTTAGCTTGTTATGATGATTTTGACGGGTTTATGGCACTAACAGTTGACCATAAAAAACCATAAAAAAGTTTGAAATCCTAAAAAACCAAGCAGCAAAACTGACAGTCAAATGGAATGGAGGATCAAAGTACCAAGTTACAGGATTTAGTGGTGAGCAGTATGTCGTTGATGTTGTTGAGGAAAGTATGTTCATGCAGAAACTGGGAACTTTTAAGCATCCCATGTAAGCATGCAGTTGCAGCTAACTGGGACATGGCTTTGAATGGGATGGAGGTTGATATTCCAGAGAAGTGGGTAGACAGGTGTTTCTGGCTTGATACATGGAAGGAGGTCTATTCTCACAAGGTGGAACCAATAAATGGGAGGTGCATGTGGCCAAAATCAAAGTGTCCCACAGAGTTGAAGGAACCAATTCACCACATGCCAATAGGGAGGCCCAAGAAGATGAGAAAAAAGGATGTTCTTGAGAAGGATGATGATATGGTCAAGAATGGTAAGCTTACAAGAAAGTGGAACACTGTCACTTGTTCAAAGTGTGGAAAAAAGGGTCACAACAAAAAAACATGTTGGGATCAAGGTCAACCATCATCTAATGCTACTTAGTTTGTTTAGTGATACATTTTGGTTGTTTAATGTGGTTGTTTCTATAAGATAGTTTAATGTGTTTGTTTGATGATACATTTTGGTGTTTTAATGTGGTTTGTTTGTATAAGACAGTTGTATGCCAGTTTTGGAATCCAATATGTTTATGAAAATGGTTATGATACATTTGTACAGGTTTACAGGAATTATTTGTGGACCGGGTGGTTTTCTCCCGGCTTGTACATGATTTACAGGTCATTCTTTTAGTTGATGAAACAAAACATTATATTACATAAACATACATTACATTATAGATCAAACTACCATTACATTACAAATCATGAAACACTACATAACCATTACAAAAGATTAACTTAAACCACATTTGGACTAGATGAGAAAAAAAACCAACACCCAAAAAGCAACAAAAAATAACCAGCTTCCAATCAAGCACATGTTTTTCCTGTGTAGTTGACCACTTTGTTCTTTGATTCTTTGTTCGAATTGCTCTCGTGATCTCAACAGCCCTGGAATGATCACACTGGACCGAACACACATGGGAGGGTCAATCCATATAAAAAAGTTACGCTTGAAAGGGTTTAAAGAAGGCAGATACATTTGAGGATAAATCAAGGGTTTTAGAGAAGAGAAGGCATGCACATTTGAGGATAAATCAAAGGATTAGGGTTGCAATTACCGATACAGGGCAAGTGTAGAACCGACGTCCATGGTTGTTGTTGGTCCACGAAGTCTTCATTGTTGCTAATCTTCCATAATGGCATACCACCATGTTTGATGTCTACGTGCTCTGTTTTAGGGGCTTCTTTCACCACTGGGAGGAAGAAAGGTTTAAAACCAGAAGGGAAGTGAAAAGGATGATAATGCCCTCATGTGCCAGGCACGTGGGGTTAAAACCGATAATTTTAAACAGCAGGTTACCCTAATACCAAGTGGTGAAACATTTTAAGGAATTTAAGGACCCAGAATGTTATTAAAAAAAGTTAGTACCCAAAGCTGGGAATACCTATAAACCACAGGGACCATTTGTGTAATTAACTCTAATAATAACTCTCCACGTCCCGTTAGATTTTTTTTTAACTGTTACCATGTCCTATTAGATAGGAGAGTACATTATTTATATACAGTAATATGGACAGTCAAATACATATGTAATAAATTCACTTTTTAATGAATACAATTACTTTAATATAGTCTAATAAAAAGGATGCCTCATGATCTTAAACTTTATTTTTCTTTATTAATTTTCTATATTTTATATATATAATTTTTAAGGCAACATCCAGTTCTTAAATCCGGTCCGACCGATTCGACCGCTAACCAGTAAAGAGGCCAGTTCAATGTCCGGTCCGGTTTTAAAAACATTGGTTCTTTCATTGATTTCGACCACAAATACATTTCATGTTAGAATTTATCTTTAAGTCATTTTTACACATATATTTGATGTATTTTGAAGGTCAAACAAACTATTTAAAATTTAACTCCACATGAGTCACTTCATGACTACTTACAAATAGTGGTGTGTCCATTTGAAGGTTTGGTGACAACCGTTCTCTTCAAAAAAAAATTAGGTATATACATTTTAAAAATATGACTGCATCATTTAAAATTCTATAGTTTGTTTTAACTTTTAAGATTTAATTTCATATATATCTTATTTACTACTTTAATTATATTATGTTATATTATATGATATTACACACAAACCAAAGCGAAAAGTTAAATTACATATATCATATTTTTTTTATAATTTTTCTTCTTTATATGAGTATATGTGTAATTTAAAATTTTAGGTAAGATGATATATGTAATTTAATTATTAGGTAAGGAGATATATGTAATTTATTTTTTGAATCGGATATATATGTAACTTATGAAGTTTATAAGAGAATATATGTCATCATCCATACTTTTAGTTTCTAATTTTAGTTATAAAATCAGGTTGAAAAAAAGACCCAACTAATAATTTAAACTCAATTTAAATTATGGCCTATTACATTAATAATGAAACCCAATTTAAAAAATAAAATCACATATAGAACAATTTTAAATATAATGTATTTTTATTTACTTTTACTTATGAGATTTAATTTGATTGACTTTTTTCTAACATAACCCGATTTAACCGATCTAAACACTAGAGAAAAATGTTATTATATAACGATGCACAAACAACATAAAAGTCTCTGCCCACTATGAAAATAATTGCAGGGTCCATCATACTTAAAAATAATGAAATTATTAAATAAAAAACAGTTTTAAGATCTTATATTTACTATTATACGATTTGAATATGTATTGACACCATAATAGTATTTAGAGATATTTTTGGGTACTAGATCTTATGTTTAGATTTATGGATATTGGGTAAGTTTAATGTTGGCTGGGTCAAAGAAGATTATTATTTTCAGTAGTTAATTTGCTTTTGTATATGCTTTATGTTTCTAGTTGGATGGGTCAAACTGGGATTGTTTACTCCAATGTTAACATGTTCGCACGTTTTGGCTGTTTTCCTTCACGTATGCATGTTCTAATTTGTGGGTTAATATAATATATGTAAGTGTGCAAGTTATTTTTATGGTAAAGAAAAATCATCTACAAATTCAGTCTTCACTAACATTCAATTTAGCATAAAATCGTTTGTAATATTATGTGATTCAAGTGTATAAATTAAAGGCTAATACCAATACTTGGTATCAGAGCCGTTGGCTCATACCGGGAATTACCTGAAGCAAGTGAAGCATCAATTGCATGTAATCGGACTGTGAGAAAGAACGCAAACAGTAAGAAAAATGATTGGCAAAACTCTTTTGATTAGTAGCAAGTTGAATCAAGACGAAGCAAGGTAAAAGTAAGATAACAAGATCGAGGAAGAAAGAAGAAAGCATGCAAGCAAATGAAGGAATTGTTGCAGTCTGCGAGCAAGGTAACACGCCACTTCAATAGTTTTATGTTTTCAGTAGTTAATTTGTTTTTTTGATACGTTTTATGTTTCTAGTTGGATGGGTCTAACTGGGATTGTTTACTTCATGTTATCACGTTCGCAAGTTTTATTTGTTTTCGTTCACGTATGCATGTTTTAGTTTGTGGGTTAGTATAATATATGTAAGTGTGAAAGTTATTTTTATGGTGATAAAAACGCTTCTACAAGTTCGGTAGTCACTAACATTCAATATAGCATAAAATCGTTTGTAATATTTGTGATTCAAGTGTATAAATCAAAGGCTAATGCCAATAATAGATAGAAAATTATTTAGAGTCTTTATATTGTGTGATGTAAATTATATTTGTATGTCAAGTATGAGGTAATGGTTGGTAATGAGTGTAAAAGATTGATATGATTGTCTTAAGTTGCTCACAAGTTAAATAATTTAAAATTGAATGAGCATAACATCTCCTTACTTCTTACAAAGTTAGATTTTCGAAGTTGTAAATTAGTAGAACATTTATATGTCATGTATAGAGATAGAATTTCAAACAAGCAATGGGTTAAACTTTTCAGACTATGAGTCAATAAAACACCTAAATTACTTATAAACTCATTCATTAATCAAGATTAACATATATCAAGACCTAAGACATCTTGGCTAATTGTGAACTACACATGTATTTAAGTGATGCTACTCATCATGGTTGTACTTGAAGGATTTAAAATGAAGTATTTGGGAACATCATACATGTTAAAATGACGTTAAAATCATTGGGTTTGTCGGTTAAGATCAGGCATCATGAGTTGGGGATCTCATTGAAAGCAGCCTCTTTATTCGTACGGAGTAAAGGTAATACTATCTTCATCTTACCCTCCATATACCCTACCTTATCTTTAATTTGTTAATGATAAGATATATCGAGTACAATAATAATACATGTTGTTAAAATGATTTCCTAATTAAAACTCAATCTCAAAGGGATAACGTTTATACAAGAAGATCAAGCATATAATTTTTTGTTATAATTGTCAAGTTAAACATATATAATTTATATCACAAAGTATAAGAATGTATAACCAAATTCATGTATTAGTAAAGTTCTAAGCAATGATTCTTTTATTCCTAATATGTTGATATGTTCATGATTGGGGTGTGTCTTCAACGTTAACTCTTATTTCTTTTGAAAATTGATAAATTCTTGTGTCTGGATATTCACATTATTTTATGTTCTATGGTTAACAACTAACTTTTCAGACAATCATTACCTTTTAAAATCAACAAGATTTAATCACAACCCTTTAAAGTCTGATAATCTTTTAGTACTCGTGCTCTCCATATCCCAACATCCACATATATAGAGAAGTATCTTCTCCTCACAATCATGTATCAATAGCAGGTTTCAATGGAAGTTGATGAAAAATCATTGCTGATGGCTACTGATCTATATATGGAAAATTTACTATAAAAACATCTTTCTTTGAATGAGAAGTGTAAGAAGAATTGTGAATCATTGATATAAGAAACAAATGGTTCAAATATAAACATTTAAATACTCTCTCTACATTAATCCAGCAACTGAATCCCTATAGTTTTATTATATAGATTTACATATAGATAAAGGTTCACTAGAAGTTGTCTATGAGATTTTGAATATCATGCGCAATTATTAAAATGATATTCTATACATATATCATGCACTAGAAGAAATGTTCTCGATTAGAGGTGGGCATCAAAACCGGTTTCAAACCCGAACCCAGGGTTCAACCCGGAACCGGACCCGGTTCCAACCTGGTCTACCCCCAACCCGGTTCCAACCCGATTGAACCCGGCGGTTCCTAACCGGTTCCATATTTAAATTTTTCAGGCGGGTCCAAACCGGTTCCAACCCGAACCGGTTCCAACCCGGTAGATAGAACCCGGTTCCAACCCGGTTTCAACCCGGTTTTGACCGTTTTAACCAAAAATTTGAGTTCTAGCCGTTGAACTAGCCGTTTGGACCGATTTCTAGTCGTTTTTTTAATGTTTTTTGGTCCAAAACTTAGTATAAATTGTTGTGGCTTGGTTTAGTTTGATTACACACTTGAAAACGAACAATCTAAGCAAAAAACGCTCTCGTTTCGTACACCCGACTGCTTTACACTCTTTGTTTCGCGATCCATTTTTATTACACTCGTATTTTAAACAAGTATAACCTTGTTAAAGCAATGGCTCACTCTACATCTTCTGTTGGTCAAGGTTCTAACACCGAAGTTACAGTTGTCCGTGTTCTTACGCATAGTAGGAACATGGAAATATGGTGTAACTGGGATTTAGTTGAGATGAGTGATGGGTCTCAAAAGGCTCGTTGCAAGTATTGTGGTATGCTTCTTGCAAAAGAATCAAACACGAGTTTGAAGAAACATATTACCAAACCATTTTGCAAGGCGTTGAAGAATGATCCAGAAAGTCAACAAACACAAATCAGTAATGATGGTGGAATTTTTCACTACAACGTAGACGAGGTTCGTGATAGAATGGCGAAGTTCGTGATTCAAGAGGCGTTGCCATTTGGACATTTCGACAACCCTCGTTTAACAAACATGATTCGAGATACGCTTCAGCCTCGTTATAATCATGTAAGTCGAAGGACGCTAAGGCGTCATTGTTTAAAAATGTGGAACAAGGCAAAAAATGATTTGATCTTATTTTTTGAAAACCTAAACACTTGTGTAAACTTAACTACAGACGTTTGGTCTGCACCTCATGGTTTACCGGAATCGTATATTTGCGTCACCGCCCATTGGGTGGATCCCGTTTCGTGGCAAATGATGAAACGTACGATTGCGTTTGAACTTTTCCCGTATCCACATACGGCTGAATATCTGTTTCAACTATTAGATTTCGTAATAACACAATTTAAGTTGGAAAATAAACTATTTTCAATAGCATTTGATAATGCTTCAAACAACACTGCTGCAGTGGAAAAATTAAAATTAAAATTAAAATACACACCATTTTGCAATGGTATATTTTTCCACAGCCGATGTGTAGCACATATTATTAACTTAGCGGTGCAAGACGGTCTTTCTTCACCGAATCTTGAAACTTTCAAATATGGTTTTAGAAATATGATACATGATGTTTTTAAAAAAAGTAGAAAAACATTTACCGATTACAAAAAATTGTGTAAAGATACGAACATACCTTGTTATGGTCCTAATTGGGATGTACCTACTCGGTGGAACTCCACTTTTAAAATGTTTGAAAGTGCTTTAAAACAAAGAGCAACTTTACAAACATTTTATACGAGTCTTTGTGAAAGTGGTTACGCCGAACAATTTTCGGACTTAGCTTGGGAGAATATTCAAGATTTAAAAGATTTTCTTGAAGCTTTTAAAACCGCCACAACAAAATTATCAGGGGTTTATTATCCTACTAGTCCATTGGTGTTACCAGAATTGTATTTGACGACGTCAAATTTAAAAAATTTTGAAATGAAAAACCAAATGTTTGAACAAATGATAAGTCCAATGAAACTCAAATTAAAGAAATATTTTAAAGATTTACCACCCGTGTTTACTTGTGCCGCTGCTTTAAACCCAATTTTGAATGTTACGGGGGTTGAATGTTTGATAGACGAAATAAATGATAATTTGGATATTCATGAAGAAGATCCAAATTTTTCAAATGATGCAAAAAAAAGTTTTCAAAAAAGTTTACAAAGTATGTATGAATTTTATTTAAATAAATATGGTCCTAATATAAACATACGTACGAGCACGAGCGCATCAAGCTCGAGTAGTAGACCTCGTGATCTGCTTCTTAGTTTATTTAATACCGTTCGTAATGACACGGCAAAACGACAAAGGGGTAACACCCCTTCAAGTGAGCTCGGAAGGTACAGTGGAACAGATTTTGTTTCCACTTTTCAATCCGAGGATTATCACAATTTAGACCTTTTGTCATGGTGGAAAGGAAAGGAATCCGATTATCCGATTCTATCCACTATGGCACGTGATTTACTAACCGTCCAAGCTTCTACGGTAGCTTCGGAATCTGCGTTTTCTCTTAGTGGCAGGGTATTATCTTTACGAAGAACAAGACTTACTCCGGAATCAGTAGAGATGTGTATTTGCTTAAAAGATCACTTGGACGCGATCGATCGAATTCAAAACATAACAAACCTCGAAGATGAAATCGAACTTGAAACAAGGGTACACGAAGAGGAGGTGGAGGAAGGATTATCTCCCGACATATCCGATGAAGAACTTGCACAAGAAGCTCGTGCTCGTAAACGTACGCAAACGCAAGCGGGAACGAACACGGAATAAAACGCATGTTTTCAAGTTATTGTATTTGTATTTATCTTTTTAAGTTATGTATGTCTTTTATTTTTTAAATAATTAAAAGAGAAATAAATGTTAAATATGTTATTTTTATTTTTATGTTATGTACTTATGTAGTTATGTATGTAATTTATTGTAAAATTACTAGAAATAATAATGAATTTTTTTAATATCATTATTTTTTTTATTCATGTTCTTAAATCAAGTATTTTTTTTATTTATGTATGTCTTTTTTTTTAAATAATTGAAATATAAATAAATGTATTAAAAGTTATTTTTATTTTTAAGTTATGTATGTAATTTATTGTAAATTATTATAAATAATAATGAATGTTTTTAATATTATTTTTTTATTTATGTATTCAAATTTAAAAAAAAAAAAATTAAACCGAACCCGGTTTGAACCCGGTAGGTGTACCCGGTTCTGGACCCGACCCTACCCTACCCGGTTCTACCGGGTTTAGATCTACAAATGTGAAACCGGTTCCAAACCGGTTCGGGTTTAACTCAAAACCGGTTCCACCGAACCCGGTCCATTTTGAACCCGGTTCGGGTTGGGTTTTGAACCCGGTTTGCCCACCTCTATTCTCGATCACGTAGGAGGAAAAAAACAACATGACCTACAATTGTTGACTTTTTTTCAAGTTCACCTAATTTTTTTAAACGTATATTCTTTTTCATATAACATTATCTTTTTTTAAATATACAATAAAATCAAACATTTAACTATCTTCAATTTAAGTATAATATTAATTTATTTATGTTATAACAATTTTTTTAAAAAAGAACTCAATGTGTTGCCATATATCTTATGTGATTATTATTATGATGTCAGTGATTAATATTACTATAACGTATATGATCATCATTATAACTTACATATATTATTATAATACGTGTGAGTATCGTTATAACTTGCGTGATTTTTATTATAATTTGTGTATTTATTATTATAGCATGTGTGATTGTTGTGGTCGGATGTAGGTACCCTCACTTCGCATACTTCCATGAAAAAAAGGACTTTATATATATATATATATATATATATATATGAGGGTACAACAATAATTCAATGAGGCTTTGTTAAGTTGCACGAAAAATCATTAGAAACACTAAAAGAATAATAGTGGTTGGAGACGACAAAAATTGTCGCTATAGGGTCCCAAAATCGTCGTTATACCATATAGCGACGGCTTCTAGTCGCGCAACAAGGTTGCACTTATTGCACACATATGAACCAATATGCACACATAAAAAACAATATGCACGCATATGAACCAATATTCAAAATATAACAAAAAAATTATCAAAATTACAAATAAAAAACTTATTAAAGTTAAAAGAACATTCCAAATAATCATATGATAAAAATTACATTCAAATAATAAAGGAAGGAAGAAAAGCCCAAAAAATCAGCCATGTTTGCGTGAGAAGATGAAGCTGCAGTCTGATTAAAAAATCCTATATATACCTTATAGTGATAACACGTCATCGCTATAGCTCACAAATAATACGATGTCGTTTTGTTTAAAGCCTCAGATAATAAAAATATAAAACAGTCAAAAACAACGATAGTTGGTTGCTGTAGAGATTTTTAACTTTTAATTAGATTTTATTTATTTATTATCTTTATTTATAACTTAAAGAAAATGAATCAAAGAAAAAGATCTATAGCAACTACCAGCAGTCACTATATGTTTTTCCCACAACCGCGAAAATATACTGGTTTCCTGCATTACCTATTGCGATGACATGTCATCGCTGCACATGAAAATCTTTAAATTTTCAGCGAACGCCTATTGCGACGTTTGTGTTTGTCGCTATAGATGTCGCGTCTGTAGGGTTATATTCTTGTAGTGAAAGTAAAACATCTGCAAATCCAAGTGTGTTTGTTAAATCAAAGGGTGGCAAGGTGATTATTGTCTTAGTGTATGTTGATGATTTTATAATCACCAGAGATTAATAAGATGAAGTTGAACAACTCAAAAGAAATTTATCGATTCGGTTTAAGATGAAATGCTTGGGAAAATTGTCAAAATTTCTTGGTTTAGAGTTGTTATATAATAATGAATATGTGATACTTCACAAGAAGAAGTGTTTTAGTGATATGCCACAATTTCAAAATGGATATGTGCAAGTCTACTTCAAATCCTATGGATCCAAGTACAAAGTTGTATGTAGAAGCTAGAAATCTTGAGGAGGATGCATCTGCGTATATAGAAGAATTGTAGGCAGTCTTATCTACCTTACGTTAACAAGATCAGATATTGCATTTGCAGTTGGCGTTTTAATCCGGTTTATGCAAAATCCTTGAAAAGCACATATGATTGCTCTTCTTAAAGTGTTGAGGTATGTTAAAGCTACTGTTTTAAGAGGGGTTGTGTTCATGAAGAAGCATGATTCTCAGCTTATGGGATTTTGTGATAAAGATTATGCCGGAGATCTAGATGAGAGGTGGTCAACTATCAGCTATATCTTTTTATGATTGGGTCAAGTCTATTGTCATGGTGTAGCAAACGGCAACCCATGGTGTCCTTGTCGTCCCCTGAGGCTGAATATTGAGCAGCAGCAATCGCTTAATAGGAATGTGTCACACTAGTTCAGTTATTGTAGAATTTGAATCAAAAGGTTGATTATCTGGTTCAGTTGTTATATGATAATCAATCTGCTATAAAGTTGGCTGAAAATCTGGTTTTCCACGCTTATACAAAACATATTGAGGTGAATTATCATTTTATAAGGGAAAAGGTTTTTAAAGGAGAAATCGTTAAGGAACCAGTTGTCACACCCCGACCGATGACGGAATACTTCGGGGCGCGAATTTGACTGTTCATTAGCTCATGATGCTATTGTTAATCAATACAAAAAAAACATTTATTAACTCAATTAAATCCATTACAATATTCAAAACCAACAATTATGGAATTGAAAACATTGTTTTAATGTTAAACAAGGTCAACTAAAGCCCTAGCCTATGTCTTCACCATCTTCACCTAACTTGTACATATGTAAAATAGATTTCTGTCAACTATTTGCATAGTTGGTGAGCACACATACAAGTTTATATAGTACTTAAGAAAAATAGATGCAAATTCAAAGTCTAAAAGATTTTGATCTAAAGTATATATTCTTACAAGTTCTAAGGAATCATTTATATCACAATAATTCAAACAAGTCATCAAAAGTCGTACAAGGCATAAAAACAAGTAATCATAGTCCTCAATAATCCTCAACAAGTCCTCAAATAGTGTCAAACAATACTTGTAAACCTAGGCTTGCAAGGCCTAGATGTAAGTATGTTAACACATGTTTGCAATTATGAATAATTTGCCTTTTTTACACGAAGACCTAAGTCAATGTGAAGATGGTATCTAACACACCTTAGGATAATTTTGTATCGAATAATTCATATAAGAATTCAAGTAATACAAGATCTATCAAACACGTAATCGCATACAAATAAAATCAATTTCTAAAGACGAAGTCATTGCATCATTAATGTTTTGGCTCTAAGAATAACATGGTTTGTATAGGAAATGTGTAACATCCATAAAAAATTACAAAAATGTAAAGAAGGGAGTATGAATGCACTCACTTAGATTGTATAGCTTTGTCTAAAGTTCTTTGTCTAGAAATTATGAGAAATTTTTCACACCTCAACCTAAAGGAAATAGTTATCTTAGTATTTCTTAGAGTTCAAGTTTGATTTTCTAACAATCTATGGCATACTATGAAAGTCCTAAAGAATTTGTCTAAGTTTGATTTGGAATATTTTTGAATATTCCTATTGAATAACTATATGGCTTTTGAATAATTCATTTCCATCCATTTGTTTTTTATTCTATAAATGAAATTGTTTTCAAAATAATGTTTAGTATTTTTATGTCAAAGTATTCATTTCAAGAATCTATTAAAATTTAATTTGAATATCAAGGAATATATTTAGAATAATTATAAAACTATTCTTTTTTATAAAGCTTAATGATTTTGGGATTAAATCAATACATAAGAATTTTTTTCTTTTGAATAAATAAATTATTTAAATATTTATCAAAGATTCTAGATATTTATTTAGAACAAGTAATCTTTGTTTTCAAACTTTAATTTTTTTTTTATTTTTTATATTGAAATAAACTTTCAATTTAAATAAACAGTTTATCTTAGTAACTAGTTTTCAAAAATATATTTTCTTAGAAAATTTAGTATTCCAAAATATTAAACAATTAAATTTATATTGACTATAAATAATTTAGTTTAATTTTTTAAGATTTGACAATTAATGTACACACATTGTTGAAACACTTAACCACTTGTTTTTATCAAAAACTATTTTTTTCCAATAAATGAAGTTAAAACAATTTTCTGGAACTAATAAAACACTAACAGATTATTAGAAAACTAGATGACGTGACCGCGCTTCGCGGCGGACTTGTGCTTGTTTGTACATCGTAAGATATAAGCGTGTTTAACCAAATAGCATGCCTAAATCACTCGCAATAAGGCTTTTAAAAATGGAAAAAAAAGGACCAACCACACATATATTATACATAGTAAGAAAGTTGGATTGAAACATTAAAAATGCTAGAGTGGAAAGATATTATTTGTTAGCAAAATGTTATGAACTTTTGACCACTAAAATAACACCTTAAAGTCCTAATCAAATCATCCGAATAGTTTCTTGCTCTAATAGTATAATGGAATTTTATTTAAGAAAAAAAGTGACTAAAACCTAAAAATAGGGCGTTGACAAGTTTTGAATATGAGACTTCCTGGAGAAACATAGGCAGCATAACCGACTCATCTAACCAATTTTTTCGGTTTAGTGTTAGTAAGTTTTCTTTATAACAAAAATGTGAGAACATAGAAAAAAATGTCAGCTACAGGTTTCGAACCTGCGACCTCAAGGTATACGCATGCATCTTACCAACCCATCTAGCCCATTTTATTTGATTGCTTTTAGAACGTACTCTTTCTAACAAAAATGTGAGAACATAGAAGAAAAATGTTAGCTACAGGTTTCGAACCTGCGACCTCAAGGTATACGCACGCATCTTACCAACCCATCTAGCCCATTTTATTTGATTGATTTTAGAACGTACTCTTTATAACAAAGAAGTAGTCGGTGGCCTTTCAAAACATGTGAGCAATACAGAAAAAAACGTGTCAGCAACAAGTTTCGAACCTGCGACCTGGAAGTATAAACACGCGCAGCTTACCATCTCATCTAGCTCGTTTTCATTGACTGCTGTTTGAATGCATTTCTTATATCAAAGAAGTGGTCGGTGCAACATAGAAAAAAAAGCGTCAGCAGCAGGTTTCGAACCTGCGACCTGAAAGTATAAACACGCGCAGCTTACCATCTCATCTAGCTCGTTTTCTTTTATTGCTGTTTGAATGTATTCCCTATATCAAAGAAGTGGTCGGTGGCCTTTGCCACCGACACTTCTAAATAAGGTTTATACAATAAATTTGATGATTTTTGGAATTTTTCTAGGTTTTTAATAAAAAAAATGGATGGATGGGGCTGAAAGCTTAAAAACCGTTTTAAGGGGCGATTTGTGGGTTTTAAACCGGTGCCTATTGCCCAGCCCGACAGGTGTTTAGCGCTCGGTTTGATGAGACTCGCTGATGAGAGTCTTGTTTCAATTAATGATATTTTAGTTCTTAAAACAGCCCCAAATATGTATGAACCCTAAGAACATAAATCACTTCAATTTGATCGATTGAGTGTTTGTGAGCCTCTATATTGTTAGGGCAGTTGATCCCCTCATAAAAACGATTAAGTGGATGCTAGTAATTGCCTGTTATGTTAAGTTTTTGATCGAGTTTGAGTAACCAGTCCCTCATGAGTATTCCTCAAGTTCAATCCGCACTTCGGAGAGCTGTGACTGTGGATTTAATTCTCGGGCTATTTTGTTTTGAGAAAGAATGTAATAGGCTGGTTTTATTTTGTGTTTTATACTAGTTTTCATTACATTTGAATTTCGTTCGAGCTTGTTATCTTTGGAATGTAAATTACGTATTTACAGGTTTGATTTTCCATTAACTGATGACTGAATCGAATCACGTTGTTAATATACAGCTGTAATTGTGCCATAATACTACTGTAAACGCGTAGAATGGGTTATGGAGGATTTAGGTTACGTTCAAGGTTCTTGGGTCGATTTCCTTGTAAACGGGCGGGGGAGAGAATTTGTTTAAAGATATGGCATGAATGGCCCCTGTGGTTTCGGAAATTTACTACTTTTGTGTAAAGTTTTGTAAAAAATGTATTTGAGTTACGAATTTCTCACGCATCTGGTCCTTCAGGTTTTTATCTTTTATTATTATATGTTTATAAAGTTTATGATGATATTTACTAAGGGGCCGTTTGGTAGCGTCTGAATCATTAAGTGCTGAATGGTTAAGATGTCTGAATGGTTAAGAGGGTCTGAATGGTTAAGAGCTGAACCAATTAAGACTGTTTGGTTGAGCGTCTGAACGAAACTAACCATTACACAAACATCAAACCTAATTTACAAAAAAATGGTTGATCACACACAAATGCAAATCTCATAATTCATAATCAAGAAACTTATTTGCAAATCAGAGCCCAATTTACAGAAATGCAGGCGGCAAAGAACACGATTGCAAAGAACATGAAACCCAATTTACGATCCGTAGTCCCGGCGGCAAAGAACACAGTTGCAAATCACACAAATGCAGGAGAAGAAAACGGTTGCAAATCAAACCTAATTTACAGAAAAATGGTTGATCACACCTTGGCGGCCGAATAGACTGAACCAGGCGGCGAAAAAGGGTGCAGCCGTAGGGTTCCGGTGACGACGAGAGCTGTGGGGAGGGCGACGGGAGTGGTGGCGAGGCGACGGGCTCGGTGGCTGTGTGGAGGCAACCGGCAGGGTGGCGACCGACGGGAGGGAGGCGGTCGGCGGGAGGGAGGCGGTGGCTGTGAGGACGAGAGAGCTGTCGGGGGTTGAGAGCAATCGAAAGGGAAACGGGAAAGGAAAGGGGCAAGTGGTTCAGTGTATTTCTTTTCTATTCAGACTTGTTCTCAAGTCTGAATCATTCAGACCCTCATTCAGACCTTCAACCTCATTCAGATGTGTTTTTTTGCACCAAACAAACGGTCTGAATCTGAACCATTCAGATTCAGACCCATTCAGACCCATTCAGATGCTACCAAACAGCCCCTTATTTATGGTTTAATATTTTATAAAACTTTTGTAAACCCTTTTAAATTGTTACTAAATGTATATAACTTTGTTATATATAAACCTTTACAATTCTTAACATTTATTAAGGATTTCTATTATATTTTAAGTTAATTTATTTGTTATTAGTAAAGTTTCAAAATACGATACATATTATTTTGTATATATATCTATATATATACCCGAGATTTCACAAACTAAATCCTATAAATTATATGTGTGTATATGTGTGTGTGTGTGTATGATCTAATATTATGTGTAAACTTTAAAATTTATCATCACCTTTGTTCATTTGAATTCTTTAAAAATTTGAATGAAAAACCTAGGGATTACACAAGTGGATACTAGAGATCAAGTAGCTGATTTGTTTACAAAGAGCTTGTTTGGTCCTAAGTTACTGAAGTTTTGTAGATACATGGAGCTGCTGAGTGATGATATTGAGAGGGAGTGATAAAATACAATATCATTTACATGCATGGGTAATCTGACATATGCATAGGCGAGAGGAAGATCAGACGTGGAAGCTTAGTTATTTGGATGTTTATTTTCCAATATTTTATGTTTAAGCAAAGTAGTTTAGACTTGGTAAAAGGTAGTGGGGTAATGATTCATAGTTTTTTTCTTTAGTTATTGTTATCATGAAGTAGTGGTTGTTTTCTTTACTAAGTCTTGTAATCGTTATTTGATTAGTATCGAATATACAGAAAACGGTTTTAGCCAAGTGAAGACGTAACCTGCATCTACACAATTATGTACACGTATATTACAAGTGTGACATTAGTCTATTTGTTAAATAAAGGACAAAATAAATGATAAGGTGGTTACGGTGGGGCTTGAAAGAATGGACGACCCTTATTCCCCTAACGGACAGATATGAGGGACCCACTAGAACCTATAAAAACAAAATAAAAGAGAATAATTCTCATCCAAGTTCAAGACAAAAAAAATACACACACACATACCAAAGAAAACCTGAAAACCCTAAATCATCGTCCCTGCAAGAAAGAAATTACATTGACATTGCTGAGCTCAATTCAGGATGATGACATAAAGATTAGTTAATCGGGCTATCTGAAGTAGAAGTTCCGGTTATTACATCTTCATTGGCGCCATCCATGGGACTCTTGTCCTTCTCCGTTGTCATCTATGAAGCCAAAGCATATCAATCCTGGAAAATCCTACAAGTCAACAGTTCTCTTTTTCTTACTTACACCCTCCTAGTCAAGCAACTTCAGCAACGATGGTTCATACGGGAACACCGGAAACCTATCCGGCATCGATGTTTGAAGGGGAGGAGGAACACAGTTCATCCTCCGACCACAAGATTCCTCGAACGGTGACGAGATCCACAGTTCTTCTAGTAACGTCCCAGCAATCAACTGAAGCATTAAACATCCCGCCACCCAGGCCTTTGATCCTTCCCTATGGAATGTATTCACCCTTACACCTTCCTATCTATCCTTATACTCCTCTGTTACCTCCATATAACTACATCCCTCATCAAATAAATTTTCCCATCTACGCAAACACCATCACTACGCCACCACACTCGATAACCACAACTGTTTCCCCCGGGCCAGCATCGG
Organism: Mikania micrantha; assembly: GCA_009363875.1. NCBI lineage: Eukaryota > Viridiplantae > Streptophyta > Magnoliopsida > Asterales > Asteraceae > Mikania > Mikania micrantha. The sequence goes on along the minus strand of CM018680.1, from coordinate 48,721,834 downwards.
GGGTGGTATCCTTACCTACAACAATCGCTCCCATCTATATAGGAGGGTCTTATGGGACAATCCCGATAACGCATTTCACTCCGAATACCTTGATCTCACATTACTATTATACTTTCAACACACCAGGAAGATCGGTGGCACATGAAGCCCTTTTGGCAAGTCTAAGGACGTGGTTACAGTTTTCGAGCATACCTCTGTCTCATACGATGAGCAGTAGTGAAGCGATTAATCATGCCCTGGTTGACGCAAATACTCAAACATATGTTCCTATCCTGGATTATAATAGGCCATACAAGCCACCAGAATTTGTGATGAAGTCCAAGTTTACCACACCAATAGCCCGAGATTCACCGGAAACTTAAAATGTCACGAACGTTGGAAAATATGATGGGCTTACTAATCTCGAGGATCATTATAATGTGTTTGTAAGCGCTGGGGGAGACTAGCAGTGGACGATGCCGGCATGGTGTCATGTTTTTGTCAAAACCTAGATGGGAGCAGCGCGGATATGGTTTGACAGCCTTCCCACGGGCAGCATTGTTAACTTTGAATATCTAGCGCTAAAGTTCAAGTTGCATTTTACCCTGCAACGAAGGCATATGCGGGAAAAGACCGAATTTCTCTACCTCTGACGGGGCCCGAATGAAACGGTGGAGGAGTTCATTGTGAGATATAACGTGGCAAGTTTGCAAATAAACAAAACCACTAAGGCCTTGAAGATAGAGGGGTTCATACATGGCGTGCGAGACAAGCACCTTATCAGTAAATTACATGGGGTTAATGGTACTCCAGAAGACATGAATTTATTAATGACTATCACCAAAGCTTACGTTCAACAAGAGAAGTCAGCCATGGCTAGCGGGGAGTGGGAAAACCTAAAAAATGACAAGAAGGGGTCGAGTAGTAATGTTCAAACTCCACAATTATGAAGGGGTTTTACTGAAAGGGGGCTCCCCTTTTACCCCCGCCGAGAAACGATGAGATACGCGTCGTATCCCCAGGAAGAGGTGTCAAGCGTGACAAAAAAGGAGGAAAGGTTCAAGGGATACCCGTCGCTTACCAAAACCTCCAATGAAATATGGCAAACTGAAGGTTTAAGATGGGAGCAACCTCGACCTTTGCGGGTTATCCTTCAAGAGATAAATCAAGGTGTTGTGAATATCATAAGGTGAATGGTCATGAGACCAATGATTGCTGGCATTTGAAAAAAACAAATAGAAAAATATCACGCGGTGGGAGACTTGAAGCACCTGGTTGTACAACAAAGGGTGGAGAAAGCGTCGAAGGAAGGCGAAAAGCGGAATACAAAGGTGGTACACAAAATATATGCCATAGGAAATGAAATGGAGGATCTTAGATACAGTTTGAAGAGGCGCGCGGAGTCCTTGGAGTTCTGGATGTGCACACCACTCAAAGTACCCCCAAGTGATGGGTACTATAATACTAGCTCTCTCAATGTAACTACCAACATTGGGAACTATAAGGTACACATGATCTTTATACCTACAAGGAGCTCCTAAGATATTCTATATGATCATGCTTTCAGAAAGATGTCATGTAAAGACCAACAGTTGATGGAAAGAGTAGACTGGTCATGGGTTTTTCTGGAGAAATGATGAAACTAATGGGAAAGATAAGTTCACCCCTAACAATTGGGGATGGAAGAAAACATGGTACGGTTAATTTGACGTTCCTTGTTATTAAGGCGGAAACAAGGCACATTGTGATTTTACACAGAACAACTCTGGACCTCCTGGCTGCTTGGGTGTTAACGACGCAGGGTATGATGATCTTTCCCATGCCCAGGGGTAGACATGCATAAGGCCAAAGGAGCAATGCACGCTTACGGAAAAGTGGAAGCCAACGCTCCCAAAAGAATTTAAGCTGGCAGTGGATGAAAAGTGCAGCATTGATCCTTGCTTTCCAGATCAGGCCATTGCATTGGGGAAGGATTTGTCAGAAAATATCTGCAACCACTTGAAAGTACTCCTAAAGGAGTACATGGATGCTTTCGCTTTTCAGCGCTCAGACATGACTGGCATTTCGAGTGAAGTGGTGTGTGACAATCCGACTTTTCGGATTAACCTTGTTAACTGAAAAAGGGTTAGATCACAGGTCCAACAAGTCAAAGTAGGCCCAATAGAGCCAAGGTAGGCCCAATGAGCCCAAAGTAGGCCCAATAAGGCCAAAGGTTGGTCCAGTAAGGCCAATATAGGCCCAATGAGTTTAATGCAGGCCCAATTTAAATAATGAGGCCCAAATGGATTATTTTAGCCCAATAATATTGTAATTGAACCAATTAATGGTAATTCGGGATCTTTAGTTCAATTTATTAATCAAAGTGATATGTTATTGATCGAGGATAATTTATAAGGGTTAGAATTTAGTAAAACAAGTCTTGAAATGTTAAAATTACAAGGATTAAGGTTGCAAACTAGTTGAAATGTCAAAATTTGACTTTAAAAGTCAAAGTACGATCATATCATCAAATTGAAGTTAAATTTCGTATTAAACTCAAGTTGTAACCGAAATTGGATCATCATAATCATCACAATTATGGTTATTAACAGTTTTTAGACGTTATGAGGCTCTTCAATCATCGAATTTATTCAAAAACGGCCACAACACTTGAAACCGAAACCATTCAATGTCAAAACCCCATAAATCAACTTCATTACTCACAATTGAACCTACAGAAACTATAGTCGGCACTTTTAGAGTCCTCAACATCCAAGAATTTGGTCTGAGAAGCCACAGGTAGAAAATCTCGAACGTGAGTCGATCGAATTCAAGTCTCAAGTCGATTCATATCAATTCGAAGACAATCCAAGTAAGTACCAGCATCTACACGTTCGTTCTAACCTTATTAAGCAAATCCCTATGTTAATTCCAAGTTCTAATATCGAATTGATCAGGTTCCATTTCTAGGGTTCATCACGAAAACTGTTTTGGGGATTTCTTATAAAATGAATTTAAAAATTCAATTAAGTTTTATAGATAGTTTCGTGAGATCATAGTCAACGAAAACCACATGTTAATTCCAAGTTCTAAGATCTAATCGTACGAGTTCGATAACTAGGGTTCACCATTCATAATGTTTTGGGGTTTTCCATGGAACTGAGTTTGATAATCAAATTGGATGTTATAGGTAGTGTCAGAAGAGGCCGACTAAGGTTAATCCTAAATCAATTTCATCATGGAACTGCGAATTTTATGATGTTGAATCTAGGGTTCTTGAACTAGAACGAAGTTGGGGTTTCTGATTCAAAAGGGTTTATTGATTTAAATTAGATATACCAACAGGTTCGAGATGGTTGGTTTAATGAGAACCATATGGGTTTAAAGTCAAACACAATCGAATTGGATGAATTCGAGTTTATAAGAATGGGATTAAGGTTCGAAAACTGTGGAGTCTTAAAACCGTAGTATTTTAACAAAAATTTCTAAATTAAATCGATGATATGATGCATCTGGATTCAAGGATTAATAGCCCCATAGTTTAAGTGTTGATTAGATTCGAATTGGAGATCAATTTGGGTTGAAGGCTTCGGCTAGAGTAAACATAAGGGAACCAGATCAGATGGAATTAAAACAATTAAATTCCATAATAGAACAACAAGATCTGATCAGACTAGATGGTAGGGAGAGTGTATGTTGGGTTAGAGGTCGCGGGTTCAAGCCCGGCCCCCAACAGTTTTTGAGTTTTTAACATATTTTTAGTAATTTGACCATATCTTATTCGTTTCAACTCCGATTTAACCCGTTCAAGTTGCGTTGGAACCGTAACGGGAATACGGATGCTGTGAAATGATAAAATTTATATTTTAAATCCGAAAACGAAATCGCGTATAATTACGATTATTTAAATAAAATCAAATATGATTTATTTAAACGATTTCAAAGTCACGCGTACTTACGTATGCACATTTCTAACACTCTAGCATACGTGTTTTGACACGTATGTGATTTCAAGCACAAAACGACATTTCGAATAACATTAAGTTATTGTTTAAACACAGATTCTTCGTAAAGGATCTTTTACGCGAGTTCACGAGTATTTGATCATTCTGCAATCATCAAAGGTGCGTACACGGCCCCTTTCTTATTTTAAACTGTTTTGGGGGAGAAAACATGTGCAACAAACTCTTTTTAGATACATATCACTTGCATGAGTTAGCTGTTTACATTATGTGACAACATAGCAATTGAAAGTCCTTACACACCTCGAACCGTTTAGTTTGCTGTAACGCAAAGCGTGGTAGTTGGAAATAGATCTATTAGGTTTGACAAACCTCACCTGGTAGATGGGATCTACGCAGGTGTTTGACTGACCAAACACATTTTACTATTGTTGTGCTAGGCAATAGTGGCAAGGCAAAAACATGCTATAGCATGGCAATTCGTCAGCTTCGGTGTCGACCACTTATGTAAATAGTTTATATGACTAGCTATCATGACTGTGCATGTGTGATTATGTTATCTACAACTTGATATTCAAACTGCTGTTTTGAACATTGTGAATACTTAAAACCTGTGTTATGCACCAACCTTTGTGTTGACTTGATTTACATGTTTTCTCAGGACGCTAAGGCGCGCATTAAAGCTGGCATGGACTAGGAGATAGAGTCGCATGCATTTTAAACATTTTGGATATTTGAATTTGAACATTTGAGGATTTTGTTTTGTAATTTACATATTACAACTGTTATTGGTTTTTAAACGCTTCCGCAATTTTTGAAAACTCTGATGTTATGTTTTTAAGACTAAAGTATGATTTGAAATTCATATAGAGGTCTTCATTATGTCTAATGATCTGAGATCCTGGTTTGTCACGTTCCCAAACGGTATGATTCCGTTAGTTGAAATTTGGGGGTGTGACATGGTAGAGCACCAGTTAAAAATTCTTCCTTCCAAGAAGCCGGTTGTTCAAAAGAAAAGAAGTATGGGACCAGAAAGAAGGAAAGCAGTGATAAAGTAAGTGAGAAAACTTGTGGAGGCGGGGATCCTGTGAGAAACAAAACATCAAATGTGGGTGGCTAACCCCGTAATGGTGCGCAAGTTAGACGGAAATTTGCGAATTTCCATTGATTATAAAGACTTAAACAAGGCCTGCCCAAAGGATAACTATCCTCTTCCAAAAATTGATCTGAAAGTAGACTTGTTAGCGGAATTTCCTGTGAAATGCTTCTTGGATGCGTACAAGGGATATCACCAGGTTCAAATGGCAGAAGAAGAAGAAAAGAATACAGCGTTCCAAACGGATATAGGCATTTTTTGCTACACCAAGATGCCCTTTGGATTAAAGATTGCGGGAGCCACACACCAGAGAATGATGGACATGGGTTTCACGGACTAGATCGGGAAGAATTTAGAAGTGTATGTGGATGATCTAGTGATAAAAAACAAGGGGAAAAATAATGCTGGCTGATATAGTAGAAACATTGATACGGCTGCGCAAATTTAGCATTAAGCTGAACCCTTCAAAGTGTGCGCGTGGAGTAATGGAAGGAAAATTTTTAGGGGTTGTCTTTACGAAAGAGGGTCTTAAAGCCAACCCGAAAAAGGTGGGAGTAGAGCAGTGAACCACGGAGACAGAACAGGCATTCCAAGACCTTAAAAAATACTTGGAATATCTACCTACTCTAACAGCCTCGCGCAATGGAGAGACTTTACAGTTATGCCTATCCGCTTCTAAACGAGCAGTATGCTCCATACTGATAGTAGAAAGGGAAAACGTTCAAACGCCAGTTTACTATGTTAGTAAGGTTCTTTCGCCACTAGAAACAAACTACACCATGTTGGAAAAGTTGGTGCTCACGCTGGTACACTCGTCAAGAAGGTTAATGCGATATTTCCATGCACATAAGGTGGAGGTGATCACTTCGTACCCGTTGCAACAGATTTTGAGGCTGCCGGAGGTGTCAGGAAGATTGGCTAAAAGGGCCATAAAGGTGGGCGTATTTGACCTCGTATACAAACTTCGAACGACAATTAAGGAATAGGTCATAGCTGATTTTATAGCAAAAGTACCATAAGGCTTCCGGGATGTGATGGAGAGGGAAGAAAAAGGAAATGCACAAGCAATCTGGGATATATACATTGATGGGGCTTCATGTGCCGAAAGAGCAGGAATGGAGTTATTGTTATAAATCCTCAAAGAAAGGAAAAAAGCAATGGCGTTAAAGCTAAAATTCAAAGCCTCCAATAACGAAGCCGAGGTATGAGGCCTTGATAGTAGGATTGCAGTTGGTCTTCCAAGAAAACGCTAGGAAGGTAGTCGAGCATGTAGACTCACTACTGGTGGTTAATCAGATAAATGGGATCTATAAGATCAAAGAAGAACAAATGAAGCAGTATGGGCAGGTCATTGAAAGTCTTATTGCAAAGTTTGAAGATTGTACAGTCATGCATATTTCACGTAGTTAGAATAAAAAAGCAGACACTTTAAGCAAGTTGGCTTCCGGTTTTGAAGATCCAGATAAAGAGATTTCGGTGGATGAGAGTCATGTCCCAACTACGGAGATAAATATTGTTAATGTAGTTAAAAAGGGAGAAGCTACTTGGATGGATCTCATCGTCAATTATCTTGTAAAAGGAGAAATAACCAGGGATTGAATGCTGGCACACAAGCTGCGTTGCAAAGCCCAACAATATGAAATGCAGGGAGGTGATTTGTATAGAAGAGCATTCCTAGGCCCATCGTTGAAATGTGTTGACAAAGATGAAGCCAATTATTTGGTAAGAGAAATACACGCTGCAATTTGTGGGATTCACGCACGTCCCCAAGCTGTGGTGGCTAAACTGATAAATGCATGGTATTATTGGCCTGGGGTGCACCTTAGCGCGGTGGAGGAGATCAGAAAATGTCAAACTTGCCAGAAACACGCTCCCTTCCAAACACGCCCCAAAAAAACACTCATACCAGTAACCTCAGCATGGTCGTTCCAGAAATGGGCCATCGATTTGGTGCGACCATTTCCTCCAGGACCGGGTAGCGTGAGGTTCCTAATAGTAGCGGTTGGCTACTTCACCAAGTGGGTCGAAGCAAAGCCTTTATCAACAATTACCACGAAGGAAGTCAAGAAGTTCGTATGGGAACAATTTGTTTGCCGCTTTAGGGTGCCTTTATATCTGGTTAGCAGTAACAGGACATTATTCGTGGACAAAAATTTCCAGCAATGGTGTAAGGAAATGAAGATAAACCAGATTTTTAGTTCAATGGCTCTCCCGCAGAGTAATGGGCAGGTGGAGAGAATTAATAGAAGCTTGGTGGAAGGGTTGAAGACTCGGTTGGAGGAAGCAGGAACCTCGTGGATAAATGAATTACCTAGTTTTTTATAAGCACATAGAACAATGCACAATACTAGCAATGGGGAAACCCTTTTTGCCTTACCTATGGGTCAGAAGCAATGGTTCCAGCTGAGATAGGGGCACCATCACGAAGGGAATCAACAATTGGCCTGATCAATAACAATGTGGAATTACGAAGGAATCTGGAAGTCCTTGAAGAAAGAAGAGAGTGAGCAGCAATTGAGGAGGAAAGATATAAGAGACAATTGAAAAGGCACTAGAACAAGAAGGTGCATCCCATCACGTTCAAAAAAGGAGACTATGTGTGGAGAAACAACAAGTCTAGCAATGTTGAAGATCAAGGGAAAATGGGACCAAACTGAGAAGGACCCTATGTGATCGATGAAGTTTTGGGAAAAGGGACATACAGTTTTCTTTAGTTGATGGAAGCAAGGTGCCAAGGGCGTGGAATGGAGCTCAATTAAAAAAGTGCTATATGTAAAAACAAAGTGATCGCTCGTGTCAGATTAATACAATATTTCATGAATGCCATATAACTTTTGACTAATGATGAGTTGCATGCATTTATATATGTGTGTATCAATTGCATCATATAGAGTTAATAAAAATGGTGTATGCATAGAAGACCCTCAAAAGGTCCTCATATTTAGCCCACGTTCAAAGATACACGGAGGACCCTCAAAAGGTCTCCAAATATCAACCCGTGCGTAAAATGCACGGAAGACCTTCAAAAGGTCTATTAATTTACCCCACGCCCAAAGATGTGCGGAAGACCCTCAAAAGGTCTCTTAATTCACTCCACGATCAAAGATACACGTAGGACCCTCAAAAGGTCTCCAAATATCAACCCGTATGTAAAATGCGCGGAAGACCCTCAAAAGGTCTCTTAACTTTCCCCGCGCCCAAAGATGTGCGGAAGATCCTCAAAAGGTCTCTTAATTTACTATGCGCTAAGGATATGTGGAAGACCCTCAAAAGGTCTCTTAATTTACTTCGCGCACAAGGATGCACGGAAGACCCTCAAGAGGTCTCCAAATATCAACCCGCACATAAAACGCGTAGAAGACCCTCAAAAGGTCTCTTAATTTTGTCCACGCCCAAGGATGCGTAGAAGACCCTCAAAAGGTCTCCAAATATCAGCCTACGCATAAAAAGCACAAAAGACCCTCAAGGGGTCTCACTATTTTCTCCAAGCCCAAGTATGCGTGGAAAACCCTCAAAAGGTCTCCTAATTTACTCCGTGCCCAAGGATACACGGAAGACCCTTAAAGGTCTCCAAATATCAAACCGCGCATAAAACGTGCAGAAGACCCTCAAAAGGTCTCTTAATTTACTAAGCACCCAAGGATGCACGAAAGACCCTCAAAAGGTCTCCAAATATCAACCCACGCATAAAACGTGCGGAAGAACCTCAAAAGGTCTCTTAATTTACTCCGCGTCCATGTACCCGCTGAAGACCCTCGAAAGGTCTACAAATACCAACTCACACATAAAACGCACGGAAGACCCTCAAAAGGTGCTTAAGCCGTGCACTAAGCATGCGAAGAACCGTCAAAAGATATTCAGATATACATATGTACATGTAGTTACTATAATCCTTGTTGACAAAATATATGTGGAAAACCCGTAGAGGGCAACATTACTTGTTTATACTTAAATATATATGTACGTACAAGTTTTTTAAAAAGGCCCTCACATTTTGTCTATGACTAGAAGGCTGGGGAGGCTATTTCCAAAAGACCCATTCTACTTTCCTACGCTTGAAAAGATCTCTGTCTTTTTAAAACATAATTCAACAAGAGAAATCATAAGGGTAATATTCTACAACGTACCCGTAAAATACACTAGTGTAGTCACACTTTTCAACAATTAAATAGTAACAAGGAATGAGCCACTAATAAAAGATACAAACAGATTAAAGTAAAGAATTCTTGAACAAATACATTAACAATCGTCCAAATAAACCCTAAACCCTAAAGAGGATAGTAGAATACAATAAAATGGTTGAAAGAAGGAACATCCTCCAGATGAAGATCTAGTAAGTGGGCCTCAAACAGAAATAACATCATAGTGGCCTTACAAGTAGGTCGAATGTTGTCCGAAAGGAGACTAAAGACGACCTGGCCTTGAGAAGTACAGAGGAACCCAGTTGGGGTAAAGAGCAGCGCTCAACCCTCGTCATATCTTCATCGGAGCAAATGGAAGTGACATGTGATAATAAACCCCCAAACCACCAAACCTTCAGAAGAAGAATTGGATGTGGGGGTTGGGAGTTCGCTTCACATCAACCTTCGATTGCCGCTGTGGATCGGCAACCTTTGACATGTAATTATAAACCCTCGGACATTGTTGAGAATAAGCAACGGCCTAGAAAAGCGTAGCCCGTCAATTGCATCCGTGGGGATCAAGGAGTTTGGTATGTAGCGGCTTTAAAGCAAAGAGGGTTCAAACCCTGACATGTGATAACGAACCCACGAGGGCAAGGCGAAGAAGGAAGAAGGAAATGATATAGTAAAGGAGAGAAAGGAGAAAATTTACTTTGGGTAAGTGAAGAGGAAGAAATTGGAATGAACACAACGAAGGAATGACACCCTATTTATAGAACCACAAAAGTTGGACCGTATCTTCACAAGATCTATAAGATTTTGTCATTACATTTGAAAGGACATTGCATTTATAGCGGTAAATTTAAATCTTCACCTAATTTACTGTTTCTAGGTGTTGTGACTTTCGAGTTTTAGTTGTTGATAAGATCAAACACGCATGCTTGGTGGCATGTTACTTTAAATTTTCTCATATCTCAACACATGCCAACACATGTAAAATGTAGAGCTAACACTATCTCAAAACAAGAGTAAAATGTCAAGAAATGTTAACATAACAAATTACATGAAAAAAAATCCACACACAACCGCAAGTATTCAACAGTTACATGACCAAAACAAACATTAAAGATTACTTTTAAGAAGATGGTATCCCATTCTTAGCTGAAGAGGCTTCATCTCCTTCGTCTTCAAATTTAGTGGGGAATTTAAGGAGAGCCTGAAGGCCCTCCAAGTCTTCATGTGAAGCAGTGGCGGTAATATCTCCAATTAGGGGAAGCCCTGGGTCCGCCAAGGCTTCATACGCCATGCTCAGAAGGTCAACACCTAGATTGTGGAAATCATGATGATCCTCAAGGGGTCTCCCCTCCTTGGACATTTGGTATCCCTCTCTCATCCCTTGCTAGCGACCCACTAAATCGAAGGCAATAGTAAGATCGCCTATCAAATTTAAATACCCCGGGCTGGTATCGCCGCAAAAGATCTAGGAATTCCTTCCCGGAATTAAAATTCTCCAGGAGATGATTGAAGTCTGACTCTTTTAGCTTGGCTTCCGCCTCAGCCTCTCGCAAAGAGGCCGTTAAGTCAGTATCCTTTTGGTGGAGGTCCTTGATTTCAACGTAGCGCTGTTGGAGAAGGCGGTAGATTTGTGATTCCTTTTCTCTTAAAGAATCTTGCAACTTCAAAACGCTTACCCGGTCCGCACGCAAATCCTCAATCTGACTGCACAAGGAAGAAAGCCCTGCTTTGTCCTTTTCCTTCTCCAAGCGTGCTAGAAGCAACTCTGAATGGGCAGCTTGATGCTCTGCCCTAAGGCGCTAAAGCTCTTTTTCAAAAAATTCGGCCCTATGGCCCAACTCAGGAGGATGAGAAACAAAAGACCCTAGAGCTACAACCAGCTGGTCTCCTAGAAGCGAAAGAGAAGTGTCTTGCACCTTCTCTGCCTCAGCCGTGGGGATACCCTTGAACAAGAACTCTCGACAAGCCTAAGGATCATTTAATAACGTCCCCTGAAGAATACTCCAGACAGGAACAAGGGGAGCGCGGGGATTATATCCCTTGGTAAAACGAAAGGGAGGCCCAAGGTTTATTACTACACGGGTAAAAGAGGAAGGTGATTCGTTGGAAACAGAAGTAACAAGAATGGTTTTACCCAAGCTTACGGGTAAAAGGACCTCGGGAGGTTATCATTATTGTAGAAAGGGTAGGGATGGAGGACAAAGCAACTTGAGAAAGCGGTTACGCCAATGTAACGGGGCAAGGGAAATTTCAAGAAAAGCCTGAGGAGGAGTGGTAGATATAGTGGATCCGGTAACCTCAACCGCGGAGGTAGGGGTCGTGGTTGATACAAGAGGACTATCATCCTCTTTAAGCTTCTTGGCGGAAGAAGTGGTGGATTGCAGGTTCTCTCCTAGGAAAAAACAAGAAGAATAATGAATAAATAAGATCGCGCCTAGAAAGATTTGAATCAGAACACAATATAGCACATATATAACATACCTTGATGCTTTCGGTTGTATTTTTTGAGCATGGCGGAAGGAAACCCCTTTACACGGGGTTTCTGCAAAGATGATCCGGCAGAACCAGAAAGCTTTTCGCCCATTTAAGGTGACTGAGAGGGAGGCAAAACTGGGGACGCCACCATAGTAGAAGAAGATGAAGATTCCTATGGAATCAGGGCCAAGAAGGATGCTTTAACCCAACAGAAGTCACGGGGGTTTCAGGTACGCTTACAGCAGTTTGAATCTTGGGGGGTCCCATCTCAGCATCAGCCCCAGCCATGAGGAAATAGCACTCTGAAATGTTGGAGAAGGAGGGTTGCAAATACAGAGGCAATTTCAAGAAGATGAGTAATCGTTTAGGGTAAAAGTGATAAGGGATGAATAAAGAGATTTAGTGCCCATTTTGAAGAGCCGAGAGCAAGAGTAGTCTCCATTCCATCGCCCTCGCGTGGGAACATAAAACAATGCCTGGTAAATTTCAAAATGGGGGCTTCATGGGGCTTTAATAACCTACCAATAGGGCACGACGGGAATCAAGTAAAAGATCAAAGAAAAAACCCTCGACTAGGGAAAGTAGGAAACAAAAAACCAATCATATAACAAATAAAGACTAAGTAGTAAAGAACTTAGAAAAGATAAAGATGTGTATACCTCCATCTTTTTGTTTGGTAGTCGAAGAATCCCAGAAGCGGTTGATGCTTGTGGCAACAAGGGCGTGCTCGGGGATAGGTTGAATATCTATGGGGTCTTCGCACAGCCACTTGTATACGTTGTATACCTTATTATCTTTATATTTCCTCTCTTCGAGAGCAACAACCGAGAGAGGTTCATCAGGAACGCGCCACCGCATTCGGCCAGGGATAACCCTCTCGTCAATGAAGAAGAATTTGTTCCTCCAATTTTTATCCCGAGAGCTAGAGGGTACCTTGAGAACCATGAAAGGACCGCCTCATTTATCAAAAGAAAACCAATTGTCCTTCTTCACCAGTTTGAAGAAGGCACGAAAGAGCAGATGAACAACCTTTTGTTGAACACTTCTCAACACGAACTCATAATGGTACAAGCGGATTAGACCCAAGAGGCTCATTTGGGAAATATGAAGGCCGTAGCTCTTGAACATATGTAAGCAGAACGACTAATGGGAAGCCTGAAATGGGCAAATATGAAAAAGTCAAATTATAAGCATATCTTACCATTCGGAACATTAAGAGCAGTCTAACTCATGCTGGGAAGTTCCGGGTTCCATTCAGGAAGAATCCTAAACTCTTGAAGAAACTCCACATAATCGAAGGGCACCCAAGATATCTCGTGAAGAGATATTGATAGGGAACCCTTAGAAATCTTGTCTCGAGATAAGGAAGAAGAAGCCAAGGTTTTAGGGTTTTTGCAGATTAGGCACCATTCGAATGGAGAAGAGAAGGAGGAGAAGTCGAAAGGGTTTATACGGAGATGAAGGAAACCTGCTTTTCACAGACACACACACACACATATATATATATATACACACACGTTAGGGAAGAAAAGCAATCAATTTTCAAAATTTTTGAAGAGGCAGGAAAATGCACGAAACTGGCGTAATTTTAGGAATCCCAATAGTCGGTATGCTTTGACTCATGACAGTTGACAGGACTTTCGGTTACACCAAAATCATTATGCATCGAAACTATCTTGAAATATATTATAAAATTAAAATATCAAGATAACAAAATTTACACAAACTCACAAGCAATATTACAAAAAAATGATGAAATAAGCCCAGGTCGTTTTCCTTGAAAATAAAAACCACCAGGTCTAGGGGGACTTGAAGATATAACCTGCATCTACACAATTATGTACGCGTATATGTACAAGCGTGACATCAGTCTATTTGTTAAATAAAGGACAAAATAAATGATAAGGTGGTTATGGTGGGGCCTGAAAGAATGGACGACCCTCATTCCCCTAACGGACAGGTATGAGGGACCCACTAGAGCCTATAAAAACAAAAGAAAAGAGAAAGAATTCTCTCATTCGGATTCAAGCCAAAAATACACACACACACCAAAGAAAACCTGAAAACCGTAACTCATCGTCCCTGCAAGAAAGAAAGCATATTAACATTACTGAGCTCAATTCAGGATGATGACATAAAGATTAGTTAATCGGGCTATCTGAAGCAGAAGTTCTGGTTAATACATCTTCACCAAGTGTGTGTTTTTGTTGTGTTAATTCTTGTTCATATTTTGTTGATATGATCGATTACCAATTCAAGAGGTAACAGTACGTGTGATGAATAATTGGCTTGATGTTAACGTGGATGTGAACACATTAATATATATACGACTAAAATGTTACAAAGTAAATAACTAAGGTGTTGTTGTTTTTTAATAGGTAAAATATCTGCAGTCTGCAGACCACATCTGCAGACATCTGAAAAAGAAGAGATGGACCAAATGTCTGCAGTCTGTAAGAAGAAGAGTGTTTGTTTTTTAACGTCTGTTGACTGTTAAAATAAATTGGTGTATTGGTGTACGGATGGTGCTGGTGGTGGTGGAGGCCGAGGTGGTGGCGGACAGTGGTGGTGGCGTGACTGACGGTGGTGGTGGGGGTGACCGAGGGTGGTGGTGGTGGTGGGGGTGACCGAGGGTGGTGGTGGTGGTGGGATGACCGACAGTGGTGGTGGTGGTGGCCGAAGGTAATGGTGGTGGTGGGGGTGACCGACGGTGGTGGTGGTGGGGGCCGACAGTGGCGAACGGTGGTGAGTGGTCTCTACAGACCTTAGAAGATCCTAAAAGTGGCTGGGCCACATCTGCACCAAAAAGAGCACGCACAGACTTTTTTAATGAAACCTTTTCGAAAAAACATATTGTCTGCAGATGCCAATGTCTGCGCGTGGTCTGCATGGCGCAGACAAAAGAGGTTGCGCAGAAATTTTTAAGAAAAACAAACAGAACCTAAAATGGTGAACGCCACCATTAAGCGTCATTCACTGACCGGTCTTACGACCAACATAAGGGAGGAAAATAGCGTGACCCAGGGAAAATTAGGTGGTGCCGGGCTTTGAACACTAGACCTCCATTATGAATTCTCACCCCATTAACAATAGGCCACCATCATGGAGACAACAAAGAGAACCTAAGTAGATATGTATTTTGTTCTTGAGTCTAGTTTGTCTAGGATCAGTAATCTATTAGTTGAAAAACCATCCTTTAAAGTCCCGAGTAATTAACTTCGCTTTTATTTTGTAAGATAGCACAAAACTTACATGGGTCTCTAACTAAGACAGACGTCCACATGAACACCTGTACATTTTATGCTTGTAGCTCATGAACGTAAGTCATCTTGACTCAATGTTGTTGTGTTGTGTGTTTTTATTTTTTTTTTATGTGTGATACTCGTTTTTGTATTGATTCATATTAACGTTGGGTTTTCTTTATAATAAACTATTAAATAAATTTAATATAGACCAGATATATTTTTTTCTTTTCAAGATTTAAATTAAATGTCATAAAAGAGTTCAAAGTTCAACCATCTATGGTAAGGCTATCATATGATACAATCTATATATAAAGTAGTAGAAGTTATTTTGTGCCCTTTAAACTCAACTAATTTAATTTCTTAATTAAGCATTGTGTTTTATACGCACACATATTCTGACAAACGCTCTTCAGACACTAAACCCTAAACTTTTAATTTATGTCTAAATGAACTTTAGCTCCCAATACTACATTTCGTTCAAAAAAAATGTCATGACTTTGCAAGAGAATGAGTATTGATTGTTTGTAAAGAAATTTTTTATAATGCTTGAGTTGTAGCATATAAGAGGTAACCCAAACCTGCCTTCATGTATTTGTAAGGTTCACAAAGAGAAATAAGTGTCACTAATCACTATGAATAGAGTTGTGATCACTAATGTGATCAGTATGAATAGCAGACTTGATCACTAACTTACTGGTCAATTGATATGATGTTTTTGTGTTTCATGTGTTGATTTTTATTTCATCTTAAATTGTTTAAAATCATCATCATACTTACTATATCTAACTATTAGCAAAGCTAAGATATGGTATGAGAATGATAAGATGTAGAGAGCCTTATCTCTAACATTTAGGAATAAAGATGTTGTTTCCAATGAGACCTCCCGACTCATAATGTCTGATTAAACGACCAACTCAATGTTTTTAACATTATTTTCACAAAAATTAAGTAAAATAATGTTAAAATTAGTACAATTTTACATTTGTCTCTAAAGGGCCGACACATATATAAATCTTATGTGCGCATCGCAAAGAGGTTAGTTTAATTATTTAAAGTCGTGTTTCAATTGGCAAGTTCTACGCTAGCTAGCGATATGTTCTTAACAAACAAAGAGTTTAGAATAGTGGTTGTTAAATTTAAAAACAACTTATTCACTCCTTAGATATTTACAATTGACATCGTAGCAAGTTACTCAACTTTTTTCATTGGAAAACTTATATAAAGATATATTTAAAAGCAACTTAATCATGAAAATAATTTATTAAGGATGAAGAAAATATGGAAATTTGCCTCATCCTACTTAAGCAAAACAAATCTTCAAGGAACTTAACTCCATGAGAAAAGAAATGTAATGGTAGATGAAGATGGTGCAAATGATGAAACTTGTTTCATGATCTTTGAAGAACAAGAGCTATTTTCCTAATATTCTTTGTTGTTTTACAAGTAACTTAAATTTAAGTTATGATGAGTTAACACAAAGTATGATAAGATATATGATTTTAACTTTGATTTGAACAATTGGATTTAATATTTGGAAAATAAAAATGGTAAGACTTGCAAATAAATAATTTGTTTAAGAATTAATCTTGATAAAATATTGTTTGAGATGTTACGCCTCATTTACAATGTATGCATATAATGTATATATGTGGGGCCCTCAAGGGGCAAAAGTAAATTGTACTAATTTTAACGTTATTTTACTTATTTTGTAAAAATAACGTTAAAAGCGTTGGGATAAGTAAATTCAAACGATAGCTTGAGCCGGGGACTCTTTCAAAGCAGCGTTTCTATCTCAACTTGGATAGAGGTAAGATTTGTGTTCATCCTTTTCTTCAGACCTACTGAAGAGTGAGAATATACTGGGTAAGTTTGTTTGTTTTGTTATGTTAATGATTAATGTGTTAAATTAAAGAAAAGTTACAAGAGATGCTCAACCTATGATGAGATGAAATAATAATGATACAAAAAGTTTTCAAAAAATAATGAAAGTATCTTAAGACAACAACCAAACTTTGTTAAAATTTCAAAAGACAAAACCGGTTAGTAACCGGTTAACAGGTCCAACTCACTAAAAAATCAGTTATTTAAAGGTTAATTGGTTTCGGTTATTATACAGTTTCATTGTTTGAGCTTGAAAAACGGTTATTGAAAAAAACCGAATACTAGCCTTTGAAGGTTAACCGGTTCGATGATATGCAGATGCAGGTCCTCTGGTCTTGCTATTCATGCTTATGCGTATACAAATTGAGCTTCTTCTCTGCATAATCGACGATCTGACATAATATATTGTTTTTCTTGATCACGAACTTATTAAACAAAATACAGCTCTTAAGATAGCAAAGAATGCATTTAATAGTGATCAAATGATGACCTTTGAGTTTATGAAAGAACTGCAAAACCTTCCTAGCTAATCGCATAAGTAATATCTAGATGAGTCAATACAATATATTATCTCATCAAAGGTGCTATATATAGTATAGTAGAGAATCATCATATGTATAATGTATATATGTGTGGGCGTTTAAGGGGCAAAAGTAAAAGTGCACTAATTTTAACGTTATTTCAATTATTTTGTGAAAATAACGTTAAAATCATTGGGATGACGATGATCAACTACAAACGATAACTTTGAGCCGGGGACTCTTTCGGAGCAGCCTCTCTATCCCAATTGGGATAGGGGTAAGGTTTGTATCTATCCTTCCCCAGACCTTACTAAAAAGTGAGAATATACTGGGTAAGGTTGTTGTTGTATATACTTGAATACCAAGAGAGCTGTCTTCTAAGAAAGACAGGACCAGTAAAATGTAAAAGATCATATAGAAACCGTTGCTGGGAAAGATGAAGAATGTCGTTAGAAAATGTGGGTTGTAAACCCATAAAATAACTAAGAGTACCAAGTCCTTAAGTGAAAACTGAGAGTGTAAGCATTCAATCAAACCAGCCACAAAATTTGCAGACTCCTCGTAATTATGATATCATAAACATATACAATTACGTAACATACAGCTGAATCTTATTCTAATAAAAGAATAACAACACTTACACATGTCACCATCTTCTTAGCTTTAAAAAAAATTTCTCTCATATCTCTTATATTAAATACTAATTAATTGTCTTTTATATTAAATAAATTAAAACTTATGATTTTGAATAATTAAATTATACTATTAAATATCATATATACATAGGGAATGGTTCAAATACTAACCCTCCTTACGGCGCTAACCCATTAACTTTGGCAAAAAATGGCCGAATCTTGAATTTTTTTTTTAAACATCATTGTAACACAATTTGAACCCCATGTTCAGTTTTGAGTTTTGGCTAATTCATCACCGTTTGGGCTCTTACAGTACTGTAGGTGTTTAAATATTTAAAACTTACAGTACTGTAGCAAAAACCTTACAACGATGATATTTTTTAAACGGTGATGAATTAGCCAAAACTCAAAACTGAACATGCAAATTGTGTTACAATGATGTTTAAAAAAAATTCAAGATTCGGCCATTTTTTGCCAAAGTTAATGGGTTAGCGCCGTAAGAGAGGGTTAGTATTTGAACCCAATCCTATATACATATATATATATATAATTGTTCTTATAAGAATTTTCAATTATATAATATCTTAAAATGTAATTTTATAATTCCTAAATTTTTATTATTTGTAATTTATTATTTGAAGTGTTCATCCTTTATTATTTATCAACAATTAATGTTATTAAACATTTAAATCTTTATAAAAAATATTGTTTATAACATATTTGATTTATTCAACCCATGTAATACATGAGTTTCTAACCTAGTCTACTATAAAGAAACAACGATGTGTAAGATACACACGGAGTAAACCCAAATGTAATAAGATCTTGATATATCTTGGAAAATAAAGCTTTTGAAGCTTACTTAAGACCATAAAGTGTCTTCTGCAACAAGCAAACATGACATGGTTGAGTTGAGTCAATAGATCCAGGAGGTTGAGCTATATATATATATATATACTAAATGCGCGCTAACCCAAATAACTTTGGCAAGATGAAACCAAATCTTGAAAAAAAATTTTGAACATCATTGTAACACATTTTGAACACCATGTTCTTTTTTGAGTTTGGGCTAATTCATCACCGTTTAAAAAATATCATCATTGTAAGTTTTGTGCTACAGTACTGTAAGTTTTAAATATTTAAAAACTTACATAAGTTTTTAAACGGTGATGAATTAGCCCAAACTCATAAAAGAACATGGTGTTCAAAATGTGTTACAATGATGTTAAAAAAAATCCAAGATTCGGCTTCATCTCGCCTAAGTTATTTGGGTTAGCGCGCATTTAGTGGGTTATTAAAAATTCCAGCCCCTATATATAGGGCATGGAATTTTTAATAACCCACTAAATGCGCGCTAACCCAAATAACTTTGGCAAGATGAAGCCAAATTTTGAAATTCTTTTTTTGAACATCATTGTAACACATTTTGAACACCATGTTCTTTTTTGAGTTTGGCCTAATTCATCACCTTTTAAAAAATATCATCGTTGTAAATTTTGTGCTACAGTACTGTAAGTTTTTAAACGGTGATGAATTAGCCCAAACTCATATGTATATATATATATATATATAATCCTACTATAGAACAAATATCTGTTAATAATAAAATTACAAAAAATTATACATTAATAAAAAACAATGAAGAATTAGTTAGTATTCATCCTCCTCATGAAAACATAAAAATTATAAAAGAAAGAAGAGAATATATAGGAGTACCTTTAGCAAATCTTAATGACGATAATACAAAAAATTTAAATACAATCATCTGTCAGAATAATTATACAAATGAAAAATTAAATACTATAGGAGAACAATTAGAAAGAATTGAAAATGAAAAAACGGAATTAGAAGCAAAAGAAAAAATTAAAGGAAAAGAAATTAAAATAGAAAATCATATATTCAAACATTTTACTATAGATACTCCTATAATTTTAAATAAAAAAGAAAAAAAATTAAATCTAATGAAAGAACAATTAGAAACATTAGAAAAATTAAAAAATTTAAGTCTAAATACTATAAATGATGGAGATGATGAATCTTATAATACAGATTCCTCTTATAACAAATTAGAATCTCAATTTAATAATATGAAAAATGAAACAATAAATAAATTAAAAAATTTTACTTTAAAACCAGATACCAGGAATTGGTATTATAAACCAACTCCTCCTGATGTACAAATTGAAGAAGGTAGTAATAGAGTTTATACTCCATATGATGGTAAATCTATATATGAATGGAATATAGACGGACAATCTAAATTTCAAATTCTAAATATATTACAAGAAATGACTATGGCATCTAATGCATATAAACAAATAGGAAATAATGAAATACAAATTTTCAAAATGATTGTTTCTGGTTTTTCCGGAAATTTAAAAGGATGGTGAGATAATTATGTAACAGATTTTGATAAACAATTTATTATAAATGCTAAAAAGGTGAAATTAGAAAATGGAATACAAGTCCAAACTGAAGAAACAGATATAATAAATACACTTATATTCGCTATTATAAAAAATTTTATAGGAAATCCTTCAGATTACCAAGAAAGGAGTTCTTTAATACTATTAAATCTTACGTGTAGAAAATTACAAGATTTTAGATGGTATAAGGATGTTTTTATATCTAAAGTTATGATGAGAAGTGATTGTAAACAATCATATTGGAAAGAAAGATTTATTGCAGGATTACCAAAATTATTTGCAGAAAGAGTTAGAGAGAAAATTAAAAGAGAAAATAATAATTATATACCATATGACGAATTGACATATGGACAAATAATAAATCATATAAATCAAGAAGGTTTACAAATATGTAATGATTTAAAATTAAAACAAAAAATGAAGAAAGATGGTATTAGTAGTAGAAATGAATTAGGTAATTTTTGTTAACAATATGGTTTTGAAAATATAAAAATACCAAGTAATTCAAAAAGAAAAAATAATTATATAAAAAGAAATAATTATATAAAAGGAAAAAATTATAGAAAAAACTATAAGAATAGAAAACCTAAAATTGAAGAACAAAATTATAATAAAAATATAAAACAAAAGTTTTATAAAAGAAAAGTAGTAACTTGTTATACTTGTGGTAAAAGAGGACATACCTCAAAAAATTGTTATTCAAAAAGAAAGATAAATGAATTAAATATATCAGATGAATTAAAAGAACAGATAAATAAAATTTTAGATACTAAAATTAGTGATGAAGAATTTTCAGATTATGATAGTAATGATATAAATTATATTTCTAATAGCGATAATACTAGCAGTAATAATGATGAAGAATGTGGATGCATTGGTCCATGTTTATGTAACATTAATGGATCTATAAATATGATAAATAATGAAGAAAATCTAATATTACTAAAGCTTTTAGAAAACACTGAAGATTTGAATTTAAAACAATTATATTTAGAAAAATTAAAAGAAAATTTTAATAAAAAATCATAAACAATAGAAGATACTACTGAAATATATAATTTAGAAGATATTTATAAAAAATTTAAAAAACCAAAAAAACCTATAACAATGCAAGAATTACAAGAAGAATTAAAAAATATAAAAGAAGATATTAAAATAATCAAGTTACAGATTAAAAATATTGAAAAAGGAAAAGAAAAAGAAACTAATGTCGGAAGTATAATAATTAAAGGTAATGAGACTAATGAAATTAATATATTAAAAGAACTAAATTATCAAAAGTGGTATACTAAAGTAAATATAATTGTTAATAACGAATTTAGAATCACTTTAACAGCTTTAATTGATAGTGGAGCTGATATGAATTGTATTCAAGAAGGAATTATACCTACACAATATTATGAAAAAACTTCATATAGATTATCTACTGCCAGTGGTTCAAGGCTTATAATAAATTATAAACTATTAAATGTTCATATATGTAAAGAAAACTACTGTTTTAAAACTCAATTAATATTAGTAAAAAATCTAACCTCTCAAATCATATTAGGAACACCTTTTATTACTCAATTATATCCTATAACTATAAATAGCAATGGAATTATTACTAAAGTTTTAAATAAAGAAATTATATTTGAATTTGCTGAACCTGTTATATCTAAACAAATAAATATTATAAATTTAAAAGAAAAACAAAAAGAATTTTTAGTAAATGAAATAAAAAATGAAAGAATAAAAGAACAATTAAAAGATAAAACTAATATAATTAAAATTAAAAATATTGAAGAAAAATTTATAAAAAATGTATGTGCTAATATACCCAATGCCTTTTGGCAAAGAAAACAATATATTGTAGAATTACCATATACAAAAGATTTTGATGAGAAAAATATACCAACAAAATCTAAGTCTATACATATGAATCAAGAATTAGAAGAACATTGTAAAAAAGAAATAAAGGATTTATTAGATAAGAAATTAATTAGACCATCCAAGTCTCCTTGGTCATGCTCTGCATTTTATGTAAATAATAGCGCTGAAATAGAAAGAGGTGCTCCAAGATTAGTAATAAACTATAAACCTTTGAATAAGGTTTTAGAATGGATAAGATATCCTATACCAAATAAGGGAGACTTATTAAAAAAGATATATGATGCTAAGATATTTTCTAAGTTTGATATGAAATCAGGATTCTGGCAGATTCAAATTTCTGAGAAGGATAAATATAAGACAGGATTTAATGTTCCATTTGGACATTACGAATGAAATGTAATGCCTTTTGGTTTAAAAAATGCTCCTTCTGAATTTCAGAATATTATGAATGATATTATTATTCCTATAGGAAATTTTTCAATAGTCTATATTGATGATGTTTTGATCTATTCTAACTCTTTATAACAACATTTTAAGCATTTAAATATATTTTATGATACAATTCATAAGAATGGATTAGTAGTATCTCCTACTAAGATAAATCTATTTAAAACAGAGATAAGATTTTTAGGTCATGATATTAAACAAGGAACTATTATACCCATAAATAGAAGTCTAGACTTTTCTAATAAGTTTCCAGATGAAATCAAAGATAAGAAACAATTGCAGAGATTTTTAGGATGTTTAAATTATATACATGATTTTTCAAAGATTTAGGAATTATATGTAAACCCTTATATAAAAGATTAAAAAAGAATCCTGAACCATGGACTCAAGAACATACTAATATTATCAAACATATTAAAACAAAAATAAAACAATTACCATGTTTAAATATTCCTCACCCTAACGCTAAATTAATAGTTGAAACTGATGCTAGTGATTTGGGATTTGGCGGAATATTAAAGCAATCTTTAGAAAATAATAAAGAACAATTAGTTAGATATTATTCTGGATCATGGAATGATACTCAAAAGAATTATTCAACTATAAAAAAGGAAATTTTAAGTATTGTATTATGTATTAAAAAATTTGAAGATGATTTATATATGAAACCTTTTTTATTAAGAATTGATTGTTTATCTGCAAAACATATTTTAGAGAAAGATATAAAAAATTTAATTTCAAAACAAATATTTGCAAGATGGCAGGCATTATTAAGCAATTTTGATTTTCAAATTGAATTTATAAAAGGAGAAAATAATTCTTTACCTGATTTTTTATCGAGAGAATTTTTACAGGGAATATGAGTAAGGATTCTAAAAAGATTATTCTAACCAATCAGCCATCATCAAGTTCTTCCAGCTCTCTTGGAACTCCATTACCAATTAACAATAGATTTACTCCATTATCTCCATTTTCATCAAGACCAAGATCTTCTACTCCTATATCTGTTAGACCACCTTATTCTTCGGTAATACAAACAAGAATATTACCACAATCTATTATCAATACAAATATCCAAAATACTCCTATAAAAAATTCTAATCCATCATCTTCTTCTGATTCTAGTTTTTATTCTATAAACCCAAATTCTAAGATTATAAAAATTTTAGAACCTATTGAAGAAGAGAAAGTTCTACATAGCTTTCTTACTCTTATAGACTTTCTATATCCCAGAAATTGTCATTTCTATGATGGTGAATACAAAACTATAGAATATTATCAAGTTATTCTTGTTGATACCGGATCTGTTGATATTCAACATATTCTTAATTCTCAAAATCCCTCCAAAATTGATTATTCTAAAATAAAAATTAGAAAGGTCATTACTCTTGAAGAATGGAAATCAAAACCATTCGTTCAAAAAACCCTTTCTAATTTTCATTCCTATCCTCAATATAATTATTACGATTATCAAGAAGCTTGGGAAAAACCTCTATTATTTAGAAATTTTAATCATTCCTGGTTCATATATTATGATGATCAATTTTCAAATAATTATCCAAGATGGTTTATTAAGTGGTTTAAATATATAGGGATTATTCCTGAGGCTTTCCCTAAAGATATCTCTATAGCCTATAATAAGTTTATAGATTATTTTAAACAAGAAGGAACCCCAGATTTTGAATATACTCTCCAATTCATGACTATATTTCGAATTCCTTGGATTTTTTCTTGGACGTACCATTATCAAGCAAAACAAGACATTTCTCCTCCTCTTCTGTTAAGACATTACAGAAGTAAATGGTGGAACAAATTTTCAATAGAAAAAGCCAATGTTTCTTCGGTACAAAACTATTATAAGTCTATAACAAGTCAACATGAAAGATCTATCAAGTCTCCTGTAAATTTAAGTCTCAATACTTTTGAAGATCGAGATTATATTATCAGATTACAATCTTGTTCAACCCCCGAAGAGATGCAAAGAATTATTAGTGAAATTAAGAAGAATTCTCCTTCTCAATCAAGAAATTCTACTACTGATGAAAATATACTTCAAGATTCTCAAGATCCGTATGAAGATATTGGACCTATATAAGTTATCCATGGGTTGATCCGTTTCTAATATGGGTTAATCTCAATTATTGTCAAGAAGATAACAATCTAGACGCGATTTTCAAAATGTGATATCAACTTTATGTCAACTTTTATTAAAGTAGCCAGCCACTCTGACAACTTTAATAAAGAAGATATCAATTATTCTGCAACAAGACAATTTACTTTTCTCAAAGGCCGACAATGTTGAATTATTTTCCAACTCTGATAAGGATGAAAGTTGCCGACAATATTGAATTATTTTCCATTCCAACTCTGATAAGGATGAAAGCTGCCGGCAATGTTGACTTATTTTCTATATATATATATATATATATAGGATTGGGTTCAAATGCTAACCCTCATTTATGGCACTAACCCATTAACTCTCTTTACCCAATCAGAAATAAACACATGTCATTTTCTTTTATTATTTGATAAGGGTAATTTAGTAATTTGTTATATTAAATACTTTACCCTCTCTTTTTTTATACATCCATAACTTTTTTATACTATAATATTTTTTTAAAAAAATTGCACCCTTTTACTCGTCTTATTTTTCTCTTTAATTCCGTTATAGTCTTGACTAGGTTTTTTTTATTTTATTTCGGATGTTCGTATTTACACCAATGTAACAAGTATAATAATAACAAATTATTTGGAACGAGTTGTAACGAATTTGAGTTTACATTGTTGTAGAATAAATAGGTTTACGTTTAAGAGTGTAAACGAGCCAAGCCGATCCCGAGCTAGTTAATTACGTTATATTCTTTACTAGGTTTTTTTATTTTTTCCGGATGCTCCAAAATTCGTTATATCTACAAGATTGTAAATACATTTTAATACTATAAAAAATTATATCTACTAGATTGTAAATACATTTTAATACTTAAAAAAAATAGTATAACATTTTGTTGATAAAAACCAAAATTCGTTATATCTAGTAGATTGTAAATACGTTTTAATATTTTAAAAAAATTATATCTACAAGATTGTAAAGACATTTTAATACTTTTAAAAAAAATAATATAACATTTTGTTGATAAAAACCAAAATTCGTTATATATACAAGATTGTAATACGTTTTAATACTTTAAAAAAATTATATCTACAAGATTGTAAATACATTTTAAGACTTTAAAAAAATAGTATAACATTTTGTTGATAGAAACCAAAATTCGTTATATCTACTAGATTGTAAATACGTTTTAATACTTTAAAAAAATTATATCTACAAGATTGCAAAGACATTTTAATACTTTAAAAAAAATAATATAACATTTTGTTGATAAAACCAAAATTCGTTATATATACAAGATTGTAAATACGTTTTAATACTTTAAAAAAAATTATATCTACAAGATTGTAAATATATTTTAATACTTTAAAAAAATACTATAACATTTTGTTGATAAAAACCAAAATTCGTTATATCTACAAGATTATAAATACATTTTAATACTTTAAAAAAATACTATAACATTTTGTTGATAAAAACCAAAATTCGTTATATCTACTATATGTAATACGTTTTAATACTTTAAAAAAATATTATAACATTTTGTTGATAAAAACCAAAATTCGTTATATCTACAAGATTGTAAATACATTTTCATACTTTAAAAATTATATTTACAAGATTGTAAATACATTTTAGTACTTTAAAAACCAAAATTCGTTACAAAATCAAGAATATAACGTAATTAACGAGAATCCGGAAAAAATAAAAAACGTAGTCAAGAATATAACGTAATTAACGAGCTCAGGATTGGCATGGCTCGTTTACACTCTTAAACTTAACCCCTATTTATTATACAACAATGTAAACCCAAATTTGTTACAACTCGTTACAAATAATTTGTTAGTTTTATACTTGTTACATTGATGTAAACACGAACATCCGAAAAAAATAAAAAAAAATAGTCAAGACTATAACGGAATTAAAAAGAAAAAAAAGACGAATAAAATTGTGCAATTTTTATAAAAAAATATTATAGTATAAAAAAGTTATGAATGTATAAAAAAAGATGGGGTAAAGTATTTAATACAACAAATTACATTAATACCCTTATTCCATTTTCTTTCTAATCAATTACATTATTATATTACAGTTTAATATGAACCATTAGATTGACATCTTGTAATTTGATCATTCAATATGGTGAGGTTAATGGGTTATTGCTCTATCCTAAGGTTAGCATTTGATCACTAAGGTTAGCATTTGATCCTAAGGTTATATATATATATATATATATATATATATATATAGGATAAGGATCAAATAAAAAGTCTATTTTGCCTAAGAAGGCTAAAAATGATTTTAAAAATCTCTAAAACCATCCCAAACGAACTCCGATTGAACTCGTTTCGATGTCATTGGAACCGTCTTATCGAACCATACAATATTTGCTTTTTGGTTTTGTCTTTGACAACTAGTTTTAGAATTTGGATTTTAGGGCATCTTTTTTTAGCTTTTAGGTTTAGGGTTTGTTTTTATAATTTTGGTTCCATTATTAGAGTTTATTGTTTATGATTTAAGGTTTAGGTTTTAGGGAATTACAAGCCGGTTCCAATGATGTAAAAATGAATTCAATCGGAGTTTGTTTGAGTTGGTTTTCGAGTTTTTAAACATCCTTCTTAGCCTTCTTAGACAAAAAAAACTTTTTAGGGAACCTTCCCCTAATATATATATATAGTCTTTGATAAATCTCCATGAAGAAAAACATTGTTGATGTCAACTTGTCGAACATCCTATCCACGAGAAAATAATCCGAGAAAATCAATCAAATGGTGTTTGATTTTAAAAGCGAGCCGAATGTCTTCGTGTAATAAATACCATATATTTGTCTAATCAAAGCATTTGATAACAAAACAGGCATGATATCAGCAAACTGATCCATCAGGATGTCTCTTAATCCTATATACGAATTTACAACATAATATTGGCTTGAGAATGAGATGGATGTAATACCCAAGTTTTAACTTTAAAAATTATACTTTTCTTTAACTAAGCTTATTTTATTCTTCTCTTAAACTCACCAATTGCATTGGATTAATGAACTCATTACCTCAAAAATTTTAAAATTATACTTAAATGACTAAATCACGTGAAAATTTAACAATCTAAAATAAGTAACAAGTGAAAGGTTTGAGTCCAAATGACAAGC
The DNA here is from genome assembly GCA_009363875.1 of Mikania micrantha. Classification (NCBI taxonomy): domain Eukaryota; kingdom Viridiplantae; phylum Streptophyta; class Magnoliopsida; order Asterales; family Asteraceae; genus Mikania; species Mikania micrantha. The sequence goes on along the minus strand of CM018680.1, from coordinate 48,693,922 downwards.
CGTTGGAGTTAAGGTGTTATTTCCCTTTAGATCAAAGACTCAAGTCAATTGAAGACGGATTGAAATGGAAAATTGTTACTCCTAAAATAACTAACAAATATGTATATTAGACTATGAGTGATTGAATGTTGAGTTAAACGAGTTTATTGGTAATTAGGCTTCATAATGGGCAATTCATGTTGGTTATTTAGGTATTAGTTTTGATAGTTTTCTTTTTAAATTGGCTTCATCATGATCATCAAAATTTCGTAGGGGTCGGTGATAAATTTCTTGGGGGTCGGTCGAGATTAAATATATAAGTAACAAATAAAAAATTATTTGCATGTATGTCACGCAACCCCCATGAATTACATGTGTCCACTCCTGCCCACTTCAAAGTAGAGGTGGGCAAACTGGGCCGGTTTCGGTTGGTTAACAAAGTCAAAACCAGGTATAGATAAAACCCGTGCCGATTAGGTTCAGATTCTTGACTCGTTTTGACCCGTTTGGTTATGGCTTTGGACGGTTAGAGTCGGTTTTGGTTTTGGTTCTAATTTTCTGAGAATCTAGAACCTTGTGTATCTGTCTGTTTAGGTAAGATTAGTTCTAGTTACAAGTAATATAGTCAGATCTAGTTTCATAATTAGCTTTTCTGTCCATCTCTACTTCAAAGTGACACCAGTCTTGAAGGCTAGATCCACCCTTAGACACTTACACTGTAGATATGTTAATATATTTTTCACTTCGTGTCATATTAACGTTAAATAATGTTTTATTACACTTCATTTATTCTACTTCCATCAAGAAATGAATCCCTATGTCACTCTCTTCATTTCTGAATAAAAAAAAACTAATTTTAAATAAACCATTTGAACACTAAACTTTTCTTTGTACATATATAATTCTAAAAGAAATTTAAATTACATAATTAAATAACTAGATATCAAAAAATCTCTTCTTAGCCAAGACTCTAAACAAGCCGAGTTATAGCTCATACTATGATAAGTCAGGTTCGATCCTAAACAAATACGGGTCTAAGTCAAGTTCAATCCTAAACAAGCACGGGTTTGAGTCGACTCGTTTTCACGAGATTATGTCAATCAAAGGCGGCCCTCAAGCCAGTGGTCAAAGCCCAAGTCCAATATCAAAGTGGAAGACCACTTTACCCTTTTCATTTTCCAATTTCTCCACCCAACTTCTTCCACTGTTTGTCTGTTACACTCCTACATGTATTCATCTACTTATACAGATTTGATTCTCTCCCTCTATATATACACATTTATGCACACCATTTGACAGTTGTAATTCCCCCAATTCTCTCTCTGATTCCCCCAAATTCTTGTTTCTTGATGCGCCTGTTTTCGAACAAACCCTGTTTTAGTATTTCAATCAATACTATTCGATCCGCTTTCTTTTACACAAACAGAAGATACCCTTTTCAGAATCACAATCACAATCCCAATTTCAGTTTTCTCAGAATTTCATCAATGGCGACAACTTCAAAGCTTGATGAAGAAGGTACCGCTAAGCGTTTCTGGGGTAAATTCAGTAAAGAGTCGACTCTCACTCTTTATACACCGTTTGTTGTTTCTTTGGCTTCTGGGAATCTCAAGATTGATGCATTTGGGCATTATATCGCACAGGATGTTCATTTTTACAAATGCTTTGCTCAAGCGTGAGTGAAGATTTTTCTTGAATTGACCCACCCGTTTGGGATGTTGAATTGTCTTTGATTTATGTGCTTCTTTTTGATTTTAGATGTGAATTAGCGGAGGATTGTGCAGATGATGATGATGCTAAAGCTTCCATTGTTCAGTTAAGGAAGAGGGTTCTTAAAGAGCTTAAACATCATGGCTCTTTTGTTCAAGTAAGTTCTTATTATTGATTGTGGGTTCTTTGTGCAATTATTGTTACTGGATAAAGAATGCAGATAGATATTAATTTGATGTTAGAGAAATGGCTAATCAAGTTTATTTGCATTAGGTTAAGCATTTTGATGTTGGGTTTCTCTGCATTTAGTTAAATAAAATTAAAATTATCATTGAGAAATTGTTCTTCCCCTTGTAGTCTTATCCAAGATTTAATCATTTATGTTGGTTAAGTTACTCATATTGGACTAAGATGGTGTGTTGTGAGAGCATACTGCAAACATATGAGAAAATGTGAAAGTATTTGACATGTATATCTGTTTTGCCTATCAAGAAACATTTATGTATGTAAAACGAACCAAAATTTGATATGGGCATTACTGCAAGACAAATATGAGCATATATTCTTTTCCTTTTTTTGGTTTCCCGGTTCTTGTCAATTTCCTGTGGAAATCATTCATTGTGCCTTAAACGTCTCATTTTTGAGTATCTATGTGACTGTTTGGGGACATTAACTTTAATCGTCTCATAGAAATAAGGGGATGAACATTGAGCATCTGTAAAACGTGAATTGCAGCTAGTTTCTTTATTATTTTGAGTATCTATATCTATCTCATTTTGTAAGAACCTCATATCCTGTACTAGTTTCTTGATCATTTAGAAAAATATCTTGCATGAAATTTTTGTCTGTGGTGTCATTTATTATATATTCTATGAGTAACCATCACATTAATTTGATTGATGAAAAAGAATTGCTGAATTCTAGTTTTAGTAAATGTTATAAACTTATAATCGTTTCTAGATCAACGCATTAGACAATAATATGATTGAGAATTAGGGAATTGGCCTTCCATATTTGTACAAATATTTTTGTTTATTGTCAGTAGTTTATGAAGAAATCAAGTTTGATTCTGTTCTGCATTTGAAAAAATAGTTCGGATGTGAACTGATCATAATGTTCGATTGTTATCTGCTTCTTCTTTGATCCATTTTTTGTTGTCATATTATATCTTTGACTGTTTATAAGTAGACATAACAATTAAGCTACTACATAGGGGAAAAATTGAAACCTGATGACAATTCTTATCAATAATTTTAAAAAGGGCCAAATTCAAAATCTAGAAGGGTTTCAAAACAACTATTTGCATAATTAATCACATGGCATATACAAACTACAGTAATAGTATTGTCTTTTTGCATTAGGGTAATGTAGGGACATTAGATTGTCATAATATATAACTTTCTAAGAATAACACAATCAACCTTTTTAGTGCCTCATTCAAGAAAGGCCCTCCATCAATTTTTTACAAGAAGTCAACTCTAGCTTGTATTATGGTTATAATGGGCCATTACATGAACGTATAATTGGAAAATCAATTGTCTCCTATGATATGACATTTGCATAAATATTATAGTTTTATAAAATTTATGTAAATTGTATATGTGCTCATCTAGGAATGGGATCTTGACCTGTCAAGTGAAACTACACCAAACCCTGCAACTACAAAGTACACAAATTTTGTGATAGCAACTGCCACTGGGAAAGTTGAAGGAGTAAAAGGTCCCGGTGAACTCGCCACTCCTTTTGAAAAAACAAAAGTTGCAGCATATACACTTGGTGCAATTGCTCCTTCTATGAGGCTTAATTTTTTTCTTGGTAAGGAACTTATGAATTTTAATGGTGATGAACATCCATACAAGAAATGGATTGGCAAGTACTCTTCTGAAGCTTATCAGGTTTGACTTTTTTCCTTCAGTTAACTTTGAGTTCAAAGTCTTGCATGTGATGTAATATACATTCTAAGTTCTCATGATTGTATCCTTGTAAGATTTGTGGTAGCGATAAATTTACTCAAGATAATGTTCATAGCGGGTCAGTTTGAGTTATTTTTTGCTGCTAACGGGTCAAATGGAAAAAAGAAATTAAAAAGTCACCCATGTCAAAATAAAGTGCTCACAATCTCCTAAATGGCTAAACTGTGTCTCTGTTAATTGGAACATTAGTTTAAAAATAAACATTCATTTCATTTTATTGCATATTAGTTATTTATGGAAAATAAGGACAAAGCAGTGGTGGTAAGTTAGCCTGACCAGCTTTGATTTGAACCCATTTGAACCTGCTATTTGAACCAATTAGTTTGTGGTTTTGCTTGTTTTAAAATTGGATGTGTCCTTGGGAAACTGATAGTTGACTTATTGTCTTATGTATTTTTTATAAAATTTAGGCATCAATGCTTCAGACTGAAGACTTGCTAGACAAGCTAAGCGTTTCTTTGACGGGTGAAGAGCTTGATACAATGCAAAAACTTTATCATCAAGCACTAAAACTTGAGATGGAATTTTTTAAATCCCAGCCTATTGATCAACAGACGGTTCTTCCATTATTAAAGCAGCATAATTCTGCAGAACACCGTCTTACGGTTTTTTCTGATTTTGACTTGACATGCACTGTGGTGGACTCTTCAGCCATTTTGGCTGAGATTGCTATTGTTACTGCACCAAAATCCGATCAAAGTCAACCCGAAGATCAAATTCAAATTGCTAGGATGTCCTCTGCTGACTTGAGAAGCACATGGGAGGTACTCTCGAGAGACTATACAGAAGAGTATGAACAGTGCATAGAAAGTATTCTGGCCAATCAGAAAGGTACAACTGTTTATTGCAATCGAATAAAGTAATAAATATTTAACAAGTAATAACTAAATAAAAAGATAGATAAGGGAAAATAAGCTATTTAATACCAAAATAATCGGATAATAATGATGGTTTGCAGTTGAGGAGTTTGATTATGAGGGACTGAAGAAAGCGCTTGAACAACTATCAGAATTTGAGAGAAGGGCAAACACGAGAGTGATTGAATCAAATGTGCTCAAGGGTTTGAATCTTGAAGATATTAAACGTGCTGGTGAACTCCTAATTCTTCATGATGATTGCATAGGTTTCTTTCAAAGCATCACCAACAACCAAAATTTAAATGTGAATCTGAATATTCTATCTTATTGTTGGTGTGCTGATCTTATTAGGTCTACATTCTCATCAGGTATGATCATTACAACTCTTAAAATATTATATGGGTTTAATATGAGTAGAGGTAGTAAAATGGGTGGTTTGGAGGTTAAATTTTGTATGGGCCAAATTGGTGGGTTTGGGTTGCCATGAAACTCCTTTTGTCCATTGTTTATAAACTTTATGTAAATAAATAATGGTGTCTCTGAGTGTGATAAGTTTTATTGAATTGAATGATAAGATAATTTTTTTAATAAGATTATTTAACGATTACACATTTGGGTGACTTTTAACCTGTTCGGTTCGTTTGACCCGTTTTCTTTTTTAGCTAATGTATTTTCTTTTAACCATTTAACACATCAGACATAAAACATAACCCAAACATATCTGCTCATAATTAAATGTGTGGAAATTCCCACCTCTTAATTTGATTGATTGCCTTATCAAAGGGTTATAAGTGCCCCTTTGTTGTAAACAAGTCATTGCTCTTGAAAACTTTGCAACAAAGAATGTTTTTTGACAAAAAATGCCAAGTAGGATGAGGTCCTTTCGAGGACTATGTTCTTCTCTGCAACCAAAAAAAAAACACAAATAAATAAATAAAGCACTAACTAATATGATTTTGAGAAGTTATCTAATTCATTCTGTATTGATCATTAGTTACTATTTTTATCTATTATTCATATGAATAATCTTTTGAAATCTTTAAAAAAGAAGTAAAGGATTTGAAACGAGTAATTGGCCTATGTTCCAAGTGGTTTAATGATCAATGATGCAACTTTTCAAATTGCAAATACTATAATTACCATAGTTCCCTTATTTACTAGTCAAAACTCATTGTAAATAGCAATTAAAGGATGTCAATTTACATTACAAGTTGTAAATCATTGGTCTAAACATGTAAATAATCACAGATTTGGCACTTTATTGCACTTGAACTTGTGACATTGCTCATACGTAGACGTGGCAAAATGGGTCATGGTTGGGCTGGGTAACAAGTAAACTTGTATTTTTATACATGTTGGGTTGAGATGAAACATTTTTTGTCCAAAAACAGAATTTTTTATAAATAAAATCTGTCTAAGTTCTTTGTCTACTTATAGATTAAACCTATTGATATAGCATTCGGTCTATTTCATCTAATAAGCAGGGGGCGTACACACAATGCAAATACATGCAAATGAGTTTATCTTCGAGGATTCTCTATCCACTGGTGAAATCATCCAAAAGATTGAGACCCCCATTGACAAGCTTCAAGCTTATACTGACATTCTTAAAAATAGCAACCAAAGTGACAAAACAAATCTGACCATTTACATTGGTGACTCCGTCGGTGACATTCTCTGCCTTCTAGAAGCTGATATAGGCATAGTAATTGGCTCAAGTTCAAGTCTTAGAAAAATTGCAACTCATTTTGGTGTTTCATTTGTTCCATTGTTCCCTGCCTTAGTCAAGAAACAAAAGAAACATGTAGAAGGAAGTGTTTTTGGTTGGAAGGGATTATCAGGCGTTTTATATACTGTTTCTAGTTGGGCCGAAATACATTCTTTTATCATCGGTTCTTAAAATGAAACAGTTTTATGTGTAGTTAGTGCAAAAAGGAGGCATCTTTACATATAATAGAATGAAGATGAAACTTGTGATGGCTGATTTTATTACGGGCCATATATTTTCATAAATCTTGTGTTTTTTCATCTCACAACAGGAATTTCTGCTCAGACAACGAATATCATCGAGTAGGTATGAATCTTTCATGATTTTGTTGACTTTTTGTGTGACTTTTTGCTCTGCTGTTGACTTGGTCTAAGGTTGGATTTTGCAGGCTGAATTTCTGTTTCTGAGATGAATGGTTTCATAAAGCTTGAAGATTTATTTTCATAATTCAAGGTTTTGAATTTTGTTTTAGATTTTGATTCTAATTTTTGGTTGGTAAATATGTGAAAATCTTGTGATTGAACCTCTAGAAAACCTTCAATTGCACATCAGATTCTATTTCTCTATTGATAATATGTTAATGCTGAAAAAGTTAACAAATATTGACCCTTTAGCATATTGATGGTAAGTGTTACAAAAATTAAGCTTGAGTTCACTTGAGAAATCTTGGATGAATTTATTTTTATTTTTTTCCCAGTTCTTTCTCTTTTATTTCCCCATTTCACTTTATTAATTAACTTTTCCTTCAAATATTGAATTGTGTTCGTATAAAGGAATTATCAGATTTTTACAAGTGATGAAATATTTTTCGTTTTTTAGTTCTATTGGAAACGAAAACTATAAAGTTCAATAGAATTATCAATTTTTTTTATTATTTTACCAGGATTAAGAAATATTAAAAGTTGAAACTCAAAAAGGGTTTTACCCGGATAAAAACTCAACCTAGGGACCCGACTTGACGTACGTCCATAATTTTGTCCCTGCTAGATTTTTTATTCTAGTCTCGTGAGATATTTTATACTAAAATGTGATATAAACGAGTTGAGTCGAGTATAACTTTTTTTCATCCGATTTAATTAGACTTTAGCTTGTATGAGAAACCTTTAAGCTCGAGTCGATTCAAGCTTTTAGCAACATCAATTTCAAGTAGCTCACGTGCAATTTGACATTTACACCCAATGGTAAATTCGAATGTGGTATATATTTTATAGAGTTTTTAGGTGTGTTTGGTTTAATCCATCAAATTGGGTAGTGTCCACACCCACGAAAAGGGTTGTGTTTATAAACTAGCTATCTGTTTTCATTCATTGAAGTTATAGTGATTAAACATATATAGTTAGTAAAATCTTATTATTCAGTCGGGTTTGACAAGGGTAAGACGAATCCAAACTTTTATCCCCGTAAGGTAAAGATGTTTCTGAAGAGACACTTAGCTAGTTATGGTGATTCTGGATGCAAAATAAATGTCACCCAACAAAACAAATCAAGAAAATAAAAGAAAGTAGATGATCATATTAAGAGAAATGAGAGACAAAGCATGTCAAAACTTCTTTGAAATAAAAAAACTATATCATGAGAAAACAAAGATGTATCTCATTGTCTTTATCCTCATTTCTGCACATTTTGCAGCATTGCAGTTTTCAGACTATAAAAAAACCAACTTTATTTAGACCCTCAAGTTCTTACTAAAACTAACCAAATTGAATTCAATTATTAAGAGCCCAATTAACATTAAATTATATTTATTATATGGTTGTCATGATTATTTATCTAATTGATCAATTGCTTTAAATATATATTTAGATATGTAATTATTTGATGTACGTTATTACCCTTACTATCTTAAATAGGGTTTTCCCTTGAATGTATATAAAGGAGAATAAGACTATTGATTAGTTTACACATCATAACATCACAAAAACGAATTCCTAAGCATATAGAATTTGTAGCCACTCTAGTCTCTTCAAATTACACCATAAATGGGAACTCGATCCAACCAGCTTCAATGGAATCATGTCAAGGATCAACTCAACATCTACTGATAATAATTCACAAGATAAGATTTTCCTAACAAATTAACTGATAATAAGCAAGTTCAGAGTTTTCTTAGTATATTAAATAAAACTGCATCCAGATAGTATTACATACACTGCATTTCCTACCTCTCAAGAACAATATGAATGGCTTGTAATGCCTTTTGGATTAAAAAAAAGGACCACAAATATTCTAAAGAAAAATAGACTTTATTTTTAAAGGTTATGATTTTATTTTCGTATATATAGATAATATCTTGATTTTGTCAAATGATGTCAAGTCACATTTGCAACATCTTGATATTTTTATAAATCTATGCATAAAACATGAATTAGGACTATCTGAAAAAAAAACTAATCTATTACAAACAAAACTAGAATTTTGAGGAATGAAAATATATGACAAAAGGAATATAGATTCAAAACCATATCCTTGAAAAAATAACAGTTTTTCCTGACAAATTAATTGATAAAAAGAAAGTTCAGAGTTTTCTTGGTATATTAAATTATACTTTGGACTTTATTGAAAATCTTGCATCTCTTAGAAAACCCTTACAAAATCTACTTAAGAAAGATAATATTTTTAGTTATGATAATAATTCACAAAATCAAGTAAAAAAGATAAAATTATTTTGTAAAAATTTACCAAAACTTCAATTACCAAAAAGATAGATGAATTAATATTAGAAACTGATACTTCTGAGTACCATTGTAGTGGATATTAAAAAAATTGATTTTAATAATAATAAAGAAAAAATTGGAGAAAGTATATGCATATATTGTTCTGGCACTTTTATTGACATAGAAACTAGGTATCACATAAATGAAAATGAATTATTAGCAGTTATTGTCACACCCCCAAATTCTCACTCGTGGTGTCAGTCCACGTGGGTGTGACGTGACCAGAATCACAGCTCAATGGTCATATAAAACACCTCTATATGCGTTTACAAAACCAATATTTGACATAATACGAAAATGAAATAGTTTGCAGCGGAATGTAAATAATATTGCAGCGGAAATAAAATAAGTTTAATAACATGCGGCGGAAATTTAAGTTGTTAAACACTACAATGTGACATTACAAAACATAATTAAATATTGTTTTCAGAAGACAGGAAATTAATGCATGCGGGATCCTATGCTCATATCCCCTAGGTGCATTCCTGCTCCATGTGCTTGTCTTGCTAATTATCTGAGAATACAAGTTAGAAAAAGTGCCAACACAATGGTTGGTGAGTTCACAGGTTTTGATATACATATAGTAATAAAAGTGTGTCATGTTGTTTATCAAATGTTAGTACCGAGCCCTAGGCTCAAAGTGTCAGTGCGTAACTACCGAACTAGACCTGTTTGTCCTTGCCTCCACTGTGTCTCGTACACACAGTAAATTAGGTCAGAGTTTGCACGGGTTATGACATCCAGTCAACATTGTGCCCCGTGGGGTTGGTCATACCCTAATGGATCCATCCAAATCTACCACGTTGTTCGTACATTAACGGTAAGACTTTGTGAGGACTTGTTACGAGTTCAACACTTAATGTTTGTCCAGTAAACCAGCATACACAAAAATGTTTGTAATAGCAGTAATGTTTGACTCGATGTAACTAGTATTCTCCCCCTATTTAAAGACGTTTGAAAAGAGTTAAAGAGGGGCCGTAAACTCACCTTAGTAAAGAAAGTAGAAATCAAGCGTAAGCTCCTGCGTAAGCTGTGCGTCGGTCACCGGCGACCTATATCGTATACCGCACGTGAGTTCGTGTAACGACTGTGTTCGTGTTCGTGTCTGTGCTCAACAACCCTCGGTTGTTCATGTTTGTCCGTGTCGGTCCACAATGACCGTGTTTGCTCGTGTTGGTCCACATTGACCGTGTTGGTCCACATTGACCGTGTTTGACCAAAGTTGACCATGCCAAGTCAACGACCCGTTGGTGAACCGTGTGACGGTTGGGAATCGTGTAGCAATCGTGTAAGTGCTCGTCGTGTGCAAAACGTGCATGTCGCATTTATGAACAACTTACTATACATAGTAAGTTTCCATTTATGGAAAGTTCACAAAGTATACGATTTTTTGGTTCTAGCATGCTCGTTAGTCCTACGTTATCATGTTAACACATAGCACATCATCATACGAATTCACATAAGTCGTTCACAACATGTTTGCACATAAAAGTTTCCTAAAATGGAAAATTTCCATTTATAGCATACGTGATATCGGAAACAATCTAACTTAGATTCTAATCATCATGTTATAACATATTAAATCACTTAGCATGCTCAAATCATACAACATGTTCCTAAGTCGGGTTTTGTAAAAATAAAGTTACTATAAATAGTAACTTTAGCATTTTATGTAACATCATTGTACTTCAGGTAGTCCGTACATCTGTACGATTGTACTGTTACGACCTGATATAATGATTATTAATGATAATGAATTATTGGATGAATTATTTGATGATTATCACTGTTATTGGTATACATATTTATAGCATATTATTATACGCGTAAACCATGGGAAGTTTAGTTGGGACACAACTAAACAGAACCAGAGAGTTATCGCAGATGATTACACGGATCATGGATCTTGTTTTGGAATGAAAGGAATTAGGAGTTTGTTATGGTTGGATTGCTAAACATAGTCAAGGACACATGGTCATGGTTTATCGAAATAGCGGTGGGACGGTGTAGGGGAGGTTGCGATCTACCTCTGCATACGCCCTATACATATGCATATTTCGGTCCATCATGGATGTGTCAGTGATATGGTTTAGTGGGTTTTGGATTGGGTTTGATAATATTTAAATAATTAAATAATGAAAATGATATTGGAAATAAATACGCGAAGGTATGGTTACGAACATAAAATGAACACGAACATTAATTCAGAAAAATTAACTTAATAACGTATTCGCGTGGGTGACGATTCACACGAATATATTTATTAAGAATAATATTCTGAAACGATATTCCATAAATCATAAATCGAATAGAAATACAATACGAGCGTTGGATTCGCAAAGGTGACCATCTTTACGAATACGTACGCAAGTAATGCGTTTCGACGAGATAATAAAATAATATCAAACGATATTAAGTTATTAAATGAAAAATAAAAATATTTATTAGGTAACACGACCTAAAACTGAACCGAATAAATCGTGTTATCTAAATAAATAAATTAACGGAAATGGAACGAGTCGTTTATTGAGACAATTTATTTAAAACCATTTTATTTAAAACGAAACTCATTTAAATGTTTTATGTTTTAAGTATGTTTTACAAGTGGAAACCGAACATTTTATTATTTTTACGCGCTAAAAACGAGACCGAGCACACGGGGACGAAATGAGGTATAAGTGAGATGAATCACTTCATCTCTTTCATTTTCACCAAACACTTTCTCTCTCTAGCTTCCATTTCCGCCACCCCACTCTCTCTCTAACTTCTCTCTAGCCTATCTCCCTCGTTCCTTGACGAAATTGCGAGATCTCGGAGCCTAAACGACCGGGGAATCAAGGAGAACAAGAAAGTACACGAAGATCTCACGTTTGATCCATCATTCGAGGTAAATCTAAGTTTTTCTTTTCGGTTTTCGTTAAAAACGTAATGTATTTGTGGCTACCAACTTTAAACGAGATTAAGGTTATAAAAACTTGATAAACGAGTTAGCAGTGACATAAGGGAGACCTTGGATGATCTTAGAATCTGAAAAACTCGAAGATGATGATGTGGGGATGGTTGGTTCATGAACCAGCAGGGGGCCGAACCCTGGAATCCTCCAAGGCCGAACCTTTTGAGCGGGAACAGCATATGGCCTAACCCATCTTATTTGGCGAACCCTTATGGAAACCAGCGAACCTACACTACACAGCCGAACCTCATGAGGGCCGAACCTCATGAGGGTTGAACCTCATGAGGGCCGAACCTTTCCTGCTAAAACCCTAGGCGAACCTCTATCTTGTTAAGCCGAAGCTTCCTTGGGACGAAGCTTGCCAAACCATGGCTGGGCCGAACCCTGTTGGGGGAACCAAGGAGGCCGAACCTTCTAAGTATCCGAACCCTCAAAACTCACGAACCAGTCGTATGCATGGCCGAACCATTGTCCATCAACGAACCTGCATGGCCCACGGACCCTTATCATGGGCCGAACCTTTCAGTCTAGCAACGAACCTTTGGTCCTTCGACATTAAGATCAGTGGGATGCGAACCTTTATGGACCACAGGCTGCCGAACCTAAGACCTCATGAACCATTTTCTGTTAGCCGAACCTTAAGCCATCAAGGTCCCTAACCCACGAACCTATACAAGTAGCCGAACCTAGGGTGAGGGGCTAAAGGTTCGCTGCCCTCATGAAGATAAAAACCTAATTTCGTTTTAACTAAGGGGTGAGGGTAAATGAGGACATGATTATATATATAAATATATATATATATATATATATATATATATATATATATATATATGATGGGGACGTATCCATACATGCATGGGCAACCTAGATCACCACCTTTTCTAGAATAAAGTGAAAATAATAAGGTTTTATATGATGGGTTATGCACCTTGAAATAGTTTCTATAAGTAACCTAAGTATGAACTTTTAACACTTAAAGTTTAATTTAAGTAACTTAGAATGTTGGTGGTCAAGTGAATTGAACATCCATGCATGTATTGAGTTGTATACAATTAGGGTTATCACTTTAGAATGGACATAAATATGGGAACACACATACATATACCAAAAACTCAAATTAGTATCATGATTGAACGGATTAAAACTAATAAGCTTAAATTATGTTGAAATGATGAATGATCATAAAATGTTAAATAATTCATTATAACTTAGTGTAAATAAACTAAGTTAATAAAATACAAATGATAAAGTAGACTTATATGGACACTAATTGGGTATGAAACAATTATGCTTATGAAAATGAAAATCACACTAATTACAGATAGTTGATTTGATCTTGAGTTCACTTACGCGAGCGCGCATATTACAGGAACACTGATTTTAAGGATTCAGGTGAGTTCTCATAACCTCCCTTTCTTTTAAACTATTTTGTTTTAAACTTGGAGGTGAAACATGTATACCAATATATATTGACTTGATAACACATGGATGACACTTATTTGCTTGTATGAGATCCATAGTTATGGATTGCCATATTCCATGAGTTGTTACTATTGAATTTGGTCATCCGTAATGACTGCATGTATTGTCACTATTCCATGAGTTGAAGCAAATGACTTTGTGTCATTCGCGACGACTGCATGTATTGTCACGTGGATGTTTCCACAACTCCGTGTATTCGTTGTGGTTGATTTCGGTCTTCCTCGATGTTTGCATGTATTGTCACGTGGATGTTTCCACAACTCCGTGTGTTGTTGTCATTGACCTCGGTCATATACAATGATACATGTATGGTCACTTATATTAATTGAGAATATTGATGGATTGTGATTGGTTGATTGGACATATAATTGATTATCTCTGATTTATTAATATATGTGATTATGTGTTGAATTATGTGTTGGGATTGTGTATTCGAATGTTGGGTTGAATGATCTCACAGATGCTCATACGGATGTTATCAAGAAAATATAAACTCTTCAAAACTATTGTTAAAGTTTTTAAATATAAAACTTATGATTACTCACCAACTACCTTGTAGTTGACACTTGATTTTCACATGTTTCAGGTAATGAAGCTAAGTAGGCTGAGGAAGATGAACTCACACTTTTTGACATCATCATATAGGATCTTGGACTTAGCTAAATAAATGAATTTCTGGCGAATAGAATTTAGTTAGATAGCTAAATCTCTTTTGTATTTGATGTAAGTAAATTCATGATAGACATGATTTTTGTGTAATTATTTTGGTTGATTGAATGATATATGATGATTTGATTTTGATGCCCACGAGCTTTTAAACAATCTACACATCCCTCGTGGCATCCCGACGTTTCCGCCATCGGTCGGGGTGTTACAGATTGGTATCAGAGCCTGGGTTATAGGGAATTAGGTTACTAGAAATGGTTGACCTAGTCTATAACCGTAGGATACCCTAGTATGAAGTTACTTCATACACTAGTTAGTATGTTCAGGATTTCATGCTTATGTGTTTATTACATGTTAACTAAACTCCTGTTATACATCTGATTATATATGCTACTTACTGATTATTTGCTTACTTGTGCCCTAATGACTTGATAAGGACATACTCGTGGTGTATTGTAAAGGTGGTGGGACGGTGGTTTGGGCGGTTGCGACCTACCCTTATCATATGCCCTATACATATACCATTTACAGTACATCGGGTGGATGTCAGTATTGAGGAATAAGGGAACTACCCGTTTGGAAAAATTATCTGCTTAAGAATTAACTGTTTAGGAATTTATCTGCTTTAGGAATTATCTGTTAGATCTTGTGATTACCAGACAAGGACACACTCGTGGTATACTACAAAGGTGGTCGGACAGTGTAAGGGAGGTTGCGATCTACCCTTGCATATGCCCTATACATATACCATTTGAAGTATATTGGGGGTCTGTCAGTGTCAGGAACATAGGATATTGTTAGGATATTATTAGGAAATATTGGACAGCTGAGTTTGATGGACTGTTGATGGTATGTTGTTGGATTGGGTTGGATTGACTCATGGATGATCACACTTAATGAATACTTATAAAATCACTTGTGAATACACTTATTGGACACGTAGGGTGCATAGGATCAATGAACGACGTGAACACGTAGTGATAGATTGATGACTTGGATGAGGATATAGACACTTGGTGATAATATAAATGCATAGTGATGATACTAACACTTAGTGATTGTATGAACACTTAATGAGAATAAATTATAGGGAGAATATGAACATTTAGTGACAAGAAGAGCACTCAGTGATGATATGGACCCTCATTGATGATTATGAACATTGGATTAGTATGGAATTTTAGTGACCTTAGACATTAGGGGAACCTTAATGTCAGGTGAACTTAGACATTAGGCGGACCTAATTGTCCAAGGGAACTATAGACCACTTCACTCAAAATTATCCTATCTAGGATAAGGTTTGTGAAGTGAGAAAATGGTAAGATACATGATACACCCTAAATTCTAACAAGGGCATAATCGTGGTGCAATGAAACGGTGGTGGGACGGTGTAGGGGAGATTACGATCTACCTCTGCATATGCCCTATATATAAGCTTGTTGCATTGAATCGGGAGGTTGTCAGTGTTAGTATAGGGTGGGGAGTGTATGGAACTTAGGAATAGTTAACTAATATTAGTTATGACCAACTAGGACACTTAGTATAATATTAGGAAATTTATAAATGTTATGAGTTTAATGACAGATAGGAGAAAAATATAATTCCTATATGTAATCCTAACTGTTTAAATGAACTAATTTGACCATTGTTTGTATGACTTACGTAGTAAACGGTAGTAACATGTTTCTAATTCCTCAGAAACATGCCGCCTCGCCGTCACTACGAAGATGATTCGAACAATGGAGATGCTAACAACAGCAATACCAACTCTGTCATACAAGAGTTAGCAACACTTATCTCTGGATTGGTGAACCAATTGACTCAGGCCAATCAGAACATCAATCAGAACAGAGGAGGTGCAAACCCACCAACTTGCACATTCAAGCACTTCAACTCCTGTAATCCTCTGAAGTTTACGGGTGCTGAAACAACCACTGGTCTGCTACAGTGGTTCGAGAGTATGGAGAACACTTTCATCAACAGCGATTGCCCCGATAATCTTAAAGTTCGTTATGCCACAAGTGTTTTCCAAAAGAGAGCACTAGCATGGTGAAATGGGGAGAAACGAACTAGGGGAGTTGATGCTACCCTTGCACTGACTTGGACTGAGGTCAAGAATTTGATGACCACTGAATTATGTCCTCGCAGTGAGATGAGGAAACTGGAGACGGAGTTTCGGGAACTCAAGCAGGATAGCGGGGGGAATGTTATCTACAATACTCAATTCCATGAGTATAGTCTGCTTGTGCCTCATCTGGTGACACCCTTGGAGAGGGCGATTGAGAAGTACATCGGTGGTCTGCCTATGCAGATCCAAGACACTGTATACGGAAGCAACCCCAAAACACTTGAGGCTGCGATCCGTTTATCTGCAACTCTGACTGCTAATCATGTGAAAGCTGGAACACTCACAAGGAAAGGGACGAAGAAAACTGAGGTGAAGTCTACTGCAAAAGAAACAAAGACTGAGGTCAAGACTGAAGCTGCTAGTTCTTCTAAAAGCAGCAGCAAAAAGAGAAAGACCAGAAATTTTGTGGTCACTGCTCCTGCTGCTAAGTACACGCAGCAATCATCCAACAACACCACTGCAAGGAATTATATTGGGAATACTCCCCAGTGTAATACTTGTAGATATCATCACTTGCCTAACGTGCCTTGTCGCGTCTGCAACAACTGTGGCAAGTTTGGCCATTTTGCTAATGTTTGCCGGAGTGTACAGCAAGCCCAAAGGATACAACTTGCTCCTCTTGCATTGCCCGCTCCGCAAGTTCAACCGATACAAGCTGCACCTGTTCGCCAAGTACTTGTATAGGCAAGAGCCTGTTACGAGTGTGGTGAAGTGGGTCATTTCAGGAATCAATACCCAAAGTTGACCGGGAACAATCAGAGGGTGGCAAGAGGCCGGGCGTTCCAACTGAATGCTCCAGCTGCTCAAGCCAACCAGGATGTGGTCAATGGTACATTTCTGATCAACAACTCTTACGCATCTTTCTTATTTGATTCTGGTGCCGATAGGAGTTTCGTTTCATATGACTTTGAATGCATGCTTGGTAGAACACGTACATACTTAGATAAAACGTTTAACGTGGAGGTGGCTGACGGGAACACTATTGATATTGACACTATTATTATTGGATGTACTGTGAACTTAAGTGATCATGTTTTCCCAATTGATCTCATACCTATGCATCTTGGTAGCTTCGATGTTATCATAGGCATGGATTGGTTAGCCACACAAAGCAGAAATAGTTTGTCATGAGAAATACATTCGTATTCCATTACCTTCGGGTGAAACTTTAAGAGTTTTTGGAGAAACTTCTAGCAAAGGTCTTAAGTTGATGTCATGCACTAAAGCACACAAGTATCTTCAGAAGAAATGTATAGCATTCTTAGCACACATTGTGGAGAAAAAGGAGAAAGGAAAGAGAATTGAAGATGTACCTATGATAAGAGATTTTCCTGAAGTATCCCCAGATGATTTGCCGGGTCTTCCACCAGAACGTCAAGTAGAGTTGACTTGGTACCTGGTGCGAACCCAGTTGCCAAAGCTCCTTACAGACTTGCGCATTCGGAGTTACAAGAACTGGCGAGCCAACTGCAAGAACTGACGGATAAAGGATTTATTCGCCCGAGCCATTCGCCATGGGGTGCACCGGTCCTGTTTGTCAAGAAAAAGGACGGGTCATTTCGAATGCGTATCGA
The DNA here is from genome assembly GCA_009363875.1 of Mikania micrantha. Taxonomy (NCBI): domain Eukaryota; kingdom Viridiplantae; phylum Streptophyta; class Magnoliopsida; order Asterales; family Asteraceae; genus Mikania; species Mikania micrantha. Next base: position 48,676,118 of record CM018680.1, on the reverse strand, counting down.
CTATCGCGAATTAAACAAGCTCACAATCAAGAATCGATATCCACTGCCGCGCATCGATGATCTTTTTGATCAGCTTCAGGGCTCGGCATGGTTTTGAAAGATCGATTTGAGGTCTGGATATCATCAGCTTCGCGTACATGATGATGATATTCCCAAGACAGCTTTCAGAACAAGATATGACCATTATGAATTCCTGGTAATGTCTTTCAGCCTTACCAATGCACCGGCGGTTTTCATGGACCTCATGAACCGTGTTTGCAGGCCGTACTTGGATAAGTTTGTGATAGTATTCATTGATGATATTTTGATATACTCAAAGACCAAGGAAGAATACGAGAAACACCTTAAGTTGGTTTTGGAGATCCTAAGAGAAGAGCGACTGTATGCCAAATTCTCTAAATGTGAATTTTGGCTTAAGGAAGTTCAATTGTTGGGGCACATAGTCAATGAAAATGGTGTTCACGTGGATCCTGCAAAAATTGATGCGGTAAAGAATTGGAGTACACCGAAGACACCGACGGAGATTCGATTGTTTCTCGGACTTGCCGGTTACTATCGGCGGTTCATCTCAAATTTCTCCAGGATTGCTGTCCTTCTCACTTCTTTGACTTAGAAGAATAAACTTTATGAGTGGGGACCAAAGCAGGAAGAGGCATTTCAGACTTTGAAGCAGAAACTTTGTGATGCTCCTGCCTTGACATTGCCTGAAGGAAATGATGATTTTGTGGTTTACTGTGATGCATCCAACCTAGGTCTCGGTTGTGTTCTCATGCAACGGGGAAAGGTTGTGGCCTATGCATCAAGACAACTAAAAATTCACGAGAAGAACTACACTACACACGACTTGGAACTTGGTGCAGTCGTGTTTGCTTTGAAGATATGGAGACATTATCTTTATGGCACAAAGTGTGCAGTTTTTACAGACCATAAAAGTCTGCAACACATCCTTAATCAGAAAGAGCTTAATATGAGACAACGGAGATGGGTTGAACTGTTTAATGATTATGACTGTGAAATTCGCTACCATCCTGGTAAGGCGAATGTAGTAGCAGATGCGCTTAGTCGCAAAAGTCAAGTTCTGATCCATAGTGTCCGAGTGCACACAAACCTCCGTAATGATGTTCTCACAGCCCAACAACACTCATTGGCCCAAGATAACTTGAAAAATGAGATGTCTTGCGGGCCTGAGATATTATTGGAAATTAAGGATGATGGTTTGATGTATTACTTGAATCGGTTGTGGATACCGAACTGGGGTGATCTTAGGATGGTGATTATGGATGAAGCTCATAAGTCTCGTAACTCAATCCATCCGGGTGCTGACAAGATGTATCAAGACCTTAGGGACTTGTACTGGTGGCCCGGTATGAAGAAGGATATTGCTGAGTATGTGTCCAAGTGCCTTAACTGTGCCAAAGTCAAGGCGGAACACCAGCAACCTTCGGGACTGTTACTACAATCGGAAATACCCATGTGGAAGTGGGAGAATATCTCCATGGATTTCATTACTAAACTCCCACGAACCGCAAATGGTAAGGATAGTATTTGGGTGATAGTTGATAGATTAACCAAGTCGGCTCATTTCTTACCGATACAGGAGACGTACCCTGTGCGGAAATTAGCTCGTATCTACGTTGATGAGATCGTTAGCCGACATGGAATTCCCTTAAGCATAATATCAGATCGTGATGCTCGTTTCACGGCACGATTTTGGGAATCACTTCATGAGGCTTTTGGAACAAGATTGGATCTTAGCACCGCTTATCATCCTCAAACGGATGGTCAAACGGAGCGGACGATTCAGACATTGGAAGACATGTTGAGAGCTTGTGTCATCGATTTCGGTGGCAATTGGGATAGCAATTTACCATTGGTTGAGTTCTCGTATAACAACAGTTATCACACGAGCATTGGGATGGCGCCGTTTGAAGCTCTTTATGGCAGAAAATGTCGGTCACCTATCTGTTGGACCGAGGCGGTGAATCGCAGATCACTGGTCCCGAGATTATTCAGGAGACGACTGACAAGATCTGCCATATCCGTGACAACCTGTTAGCTGCACACAGTAGACAGAAGAGTTATGCGGATAAACGAAGAAAACCTTTAGAGTTTGAAGTGGGAGATATGGTATTGCTTAAAGTGTCGCCTTGTAAGGGCGTTGTGCGATTCGGGAAGAAAGGTAAGCTTGCTGCACGATATGTTGGCCCTTTTAAGATCCTTGAACGGATCGGGAAGGTTGCCTATAAGTTGGAACTTCCCCCTGAACTTAGTAACGTGAACCCAACGTTTCACGTGTCCAATCTATGAAAGTGCTTAGCTGATCAGGATCTTCAGGTACCACTCGATGACATTCGCGTCGATGATACCATGCACTTTATTGAAAAACCAGTGGAGATAATGGATCGTGAGGTTAAAAAGCTCAAACACAGTAGAATTCCAATTGTCAAAGTACGTTGGGAATCGAAGCGGGGTCCAGAATTCACATGGGAGCGAGAAGATCAGATGAAACTTAAGTACCCCCACTTATTCACTACAGTTATCCAAGTTGAATTTCGGGACGAAATTCCCTTAACTAGGGGAGACTGTAACATCACTGTACTTCAGGTAGTCCGTACATCTGTACGATTGTACTGTTACGACCTGATATAATGATTATTAATGATATTGAATTATTGGTTGCATTATTTGATGATTATCACTGTTATTGGTATACATATTTATAGCATATTATTATACGCGTAAACCATGGGAAGTTTAGTTGGGACACAACTAAACAGAACCAGAGAGTTATCGCAGATGATTACACGGATCATGGATCTTGTTTTGGAATGAAAGGAATTAGGAGTTTGTTATGGTTGGATTGCTAAACATAGTCAAGGACACATGGTCATGGTTTATCGAAATAGCGGTGGGACGGTGTAGGGGAGGTTGCGATCTACCTCTGCATACGCCCTATACATATGCATATTTCGGTCCATCATGGATGTGTCAGTGATATGGTTTAGTGGGTTTTGGATTGGGTTTGATAATATTTAAATAATTAAATAATGAAAATGATATTGGAAATAAATACGCGAAGGTATGGTTACGAACATAAAATGAACACGAACATTAATTCAGAAAAATTAACTTAATAACGTATTCGCGTGGGTGACGATTCACACGAATATATTTATTAAGAATAATATTCTGAAACGATATTCCATAAATCATAAATCGAATAGAAATACAATACGAGCGTTGGATTCGCAAAGGTGACCATCTTTACGAATACGTACGCAAGTAATGCGTTTCGACGAGATAATAAAATAATATCAAACGATATTAAGTTATTAAATGAAAAATAAAAATATTTATTAGGTAACACGACCTAAAACTGAACCGAATAAATCGTGTTATCTAAATAAATAAATTAACGGAAATGGAACGAGTCGTTTATTGAGACAATTTATTTAAAACCATTTTATTTAAAACGAAACTCATTTAAATGTTTTATGTTTTAAGTATGTTTTACAAGTGGAAACCGAACATTTTATTATTTTTACGCGCTAAAAACGAGACCGAGCACACGGGGACGAAATGAGGTATAAGTGAGATGAATCACTTCATCTCTTTCATTTTCACCAAACACTTTCTCTCTCTAGCTTCCATTTCCGCCACCCCACTCTCTCTCTAACTTCTCTCTAGCCTATCTCCCTCGTTCCTTGACGAAATTGCGAGATCTCGGAGCCTAAACGACCGGGGAATCAAGGAGAACAAGAAAGTACACGAAGATCTCACGTTTGATCCATCATTCGAGGTAAATCTAAGTTTTTCTTTTCGGTTTTCGTTAAAAACGTAATGTATTTGTGGCTACCAACTTTAAACGAGATTAAGGTTATAAAAACTTGATAAACGAGTTAGCAGTGACATAAGGGAGACCTTGGATGATCTTAGAATCTGAAAAACTCGAAGATGATGATGTGGGGATGGTTGGTTCATGAACCAGCAGGGGGCCGAACCCTGGAATCCTCCAGGGCCGAACCTTTTGAGCGGGAACAGCATATGGCCTAACCCATCTTATTTGGCGAACCCATATGGAAACCAGCGAACCTACACTACACAGCCGAACCTCATGAGGGCCGAACCTCATGAGGGCTGAACCTTATGAGGGCCGAACCTTTCCTGCTAAAACCCTAGGCGAACCTCTATCTTGTTAAGCCGAAGCTTCCTTGGGACGAACCTTGCCGAACCATGGCTGGGCCGAACCCTGTTGGGGCGAACCAAGGAGGCCGAACCTTCTAAGTATCCGAACCCTCAAAACTCACGAACCAGTCGTATGCATGGCCGAACCATTGTCCATCAACGAACCTGCATGGCCCACGGACCCTTATCATGGGCCGAACCTTTCAGTCTAGCAACGAACCTTTGGTCCTTCGACATTAAGATCAGTGGGATACGAACCTTTATGGACCACAGGCTGCCGAACCTAAGACCTCACGAACCATTTTCTGTTAGCCGAACCTTAAGCCATCAAGGTCCCTAACCCACGAACCTATACAAGTAGCCGAACCTAGGGTGAGGGGCTAAAGGTTCGCTGCCCTCATGAAGATAAAAACCTAATTTCGTTTTAACTAAGGGGTGAGGGTAAATGAGGACATGATTATATATATATATAAACATATATATATTATTGGGGACGTATCCATACATGCATGGGCAACCTAGATCACCACCTTTTCTAGAATAAAGTGAAAATAATAAGGTTTTATATTATGGGTTATGCACCTTGAAATAGTTTCTATAAGTAACCTAAGTATGAACTTTTAACACTTAAAGTTTAATTTAAGTAACTTAGAATGTTGGTGGTCAAGTGAATTGAACATCCATGCATGTATTGAGTTGTATACAATTAGGGTTATCACTTTAGAATGGACATAAATATGGGAGCACACATACATATACCAAAAACTCAAATTAGTATCATGATCGAACGGATTAAAACTAATAAGCTTAAATTATGTTGAAATGATGAATGATCATAAAATCTTAAATAATTCATTGTAACTTAGTGTAAATAAACTAAGTTAATAAAATACAAATGAGTTTAAAGTAAACTTATATGGACACTAATTGGGTATGAAACACTTATGCTTATGAAAATGAAAATCACACTAATTACAGATAGTTGAGTTGATCTTGAGTTCACTTACGCGAGCGCGTATATTACAGGTGAGTTCTCATAACCTCTCTTTCTTTTAAACTATTTTGTTTTAAACTCGGAGGTGAAACATGTATACCAATATATATTGACTTGATAACACAGGGATGACACTTATTTGCTTGTATGAGATCCATAGTTATGGATTGTCATATTCCATGAGTTGTTACTATTGACTTTGGTCATCCGTAATGACTGCATGTATTGTCACTATTCCATGAGTTTAAGCAAATGACTTTGTGTCATTCGCGACAACTGCATGTATTGTCACGTGGACGTTTCCACAACTCCGTGTATTCGTTGTGGTTGATTTCGGTCTTCCTCGATGTTTGCATGTATTGTCACGTGGATGTTTCCACAACTCTGTGTGTTGTTGTCATTGACCTCGGTCATATACAATGATACATGTATGGTCACTTATATTAATTGAGAATATTGATGGATTGTGATTGGTTGATTGGACATATAATTGATTATCTCTGATTTATTAATATATGTGATTATGTGTTGAATTATGTGTTGGGATTGTGTATTTGAATGTTGGGTTGAATGATCTCACAGATGCTCATACAGATGTAATCAAGAAAATATAAACTCTTCAAAACTATTGTAAAAGTTTTTAAATATAAAACTTATGATTACTCGTTAGGCTGAGGAAGATGAACTCACACTTTTGGACATCATCATATAGGATCTTGGACTTAGCTAAATAACTGAATTTCTGGCGAATAGAATTTAGTTAGATAGCTAAATCTCTTTTGTATTTGATGTAACTAAATTCATGATAGACATGATTTTGTGTAATTATTTTGGTTGATTGAATGACATATGATGATTTGATTTAGATGCCCACGAGCTTTTGAACAATATACACATCCCTCGTGGCATCCCGACGTTTCCGCCATCGGTCGGGGTGTTACATTTTACATACAAATGGTCATCCTAAATCATTATAATCCATTTTTACATCATGAATCATCATAATAAACTATTTGTCGTCATTTAAATATGTGCATATAACCAAATTCATCATCTATCAATATTTGACCCACAAAAGTTACTAAAAATAGTAACAATGCCAAATATGACCATAAAATTATTGAAATCACATTCTAAATGTTCAAATCATCATCTCAACAACCTAATAGCAATTTCACATACATTCATGTTCATAAACTCATCCAAATCATCATCTTGTAACTATAAGTTACTAATAATGGAAAGAATTCAATATAACCACATTTTAACCATTTTTGACAAATCTAACTATGTAATCATCTTCCAATATCATCTATGAGCATTTCTATATACTCAAAATCATTCCAACAATCATGGATCATACATGCATGGCAACCTTTCAACATTTTATACTCAAATCATGAGATTTTCATAAACACATATCCATAGATTGTCACAAATACTTATAATATCATCATGGATCATCATATTATGCTACAAAATCACTTTAGATCATCATAAACCATATCAAAACCAACAAACCCAGAACTAAAATTCGTGCATATGCACCAATGGTGGTTGCATGAGGGTTTTAACACTTGCATGTGTGTGTAATAGTGATATTACGCCATAAGAGATGTAAAGACTACCTCTAAAGCTCCTGGAACTTCAAAATGATAGTGATAACAGCTTCTAAAGCTTCTGGACAGCAAGAATCTTCAGCAATTGTAAGGTGGTGATGGTTCTTCGAGCTTCCAAGTGAGAAACAAGCTTCAATCTTCAAGTGTGGAGCTTCAAGAAGGTCAACAATGGTGAAAAGTGGCTGAAAATGGAGGTAGAAGACGAAGATGGTCGAGAGATTTCGTATGAAGCCGGAAAAATGATGAGAAAAGATAGTATAGGCATCATTGTCTTGGTTTTATAAAGATATTGTCGACTAGACGGCGTCGCGTACCGCGATGGGGCTTCCAAATCCTCTCCGCGTACCGCGGCAGATTTCGGGAGTCAAACCCCCGCGCTGCATGCCGCGCGCCACGACAATGACCCTTGTTGGACCATCGCGTACCGCGATGGGCCCCTGAAGAGCCCAATAAGCCTATTTTAATGGGTTTGATCCGTTCGTCACCATTTTCACGTTTACGAACCATCATTTGGCCTCATTTGAACTTCTAAGTTCAATGTGTGAGTGTTTTTAAGGTTTCGAGTGTTGTGTTACACAATGTGTTATATGTTCACCAACGTTCGTGTATTTTGACACGTATGTACTGTTTGTTGGTAATTCCTCGAATTATCTAGTCGTGTGTCGGTGTTCGTACTGTCGTGACACGTGTCGCACTAAATTTAACTAATTCTAGTGCCACGTGTACAAATAGTATTTAAATAAACATTTAAATAAATAAAAGCTGACATGGAAATTACGGGCTGTCACAATTATAAAAAGTTGTCTAACGTTTTATTATTTTTTATTACCAACTAAATTCTTCTTAAGAACCGATAATACTCCAGTAAAAACCTTTATAAAAAATAGTTTACCTTCAAAAGCAGAATACAAAAGACTTATAAGATGGCAAACCCTTTTATCTTAATATAATTTTGATATAAAAATAATTAAATCTGACAAAAATGTTATAGCAGATTTTCTAAATAGGGATTATGGAAGAAATTGTTGAAAAGATGAATAAGCATCTTGCAGTTATGGATAAGCAAATGGAGACAGTAAAAAAAATTGCAAAAGATATGAGAGAATTAATAGATATTATTTAAAACCTTTCTCAAAATATTTCAAGGATAAAAGATTTTGTTAAAAGACAATCTATAATCTTAACCAACAAAGTAGTAATTTATGAATTTGATAGCAAGAAAATAAAATTTTTAATAAAAAATATGGATATCCCTTCCTCTTTATTAAAAGGAAAAAATACAATAAACCTTATAGATGATGAAGAATAACAAAAACCATTTTCTTTTAAACCCTTTTTTGAAAAGACAACTACTTTTGAAAATATAATCCAAAAAACTCCTTACAAAAACAATCTTTGAAAATAAGAGAATTATATAATTTTTCCTAAACAGATACAAGATATATTGATTTCACTGGAATTTATCCTCTGTTAAATTATCTCCAAAGAATTGAGCCAAGGAAAATAAGATATTGGTATGGCTTTGGAGCAATGAATACGATTTATCTTTCCTCACCTGATTTTCCTGAACTATCAGGATTACCCAAATGGATTGGAGAGGGGTTAAAAATGGTTATGTAAATAAACCAACTATAAACTCCAAAAGATATTCTGGAATTAAAGTTTTTATCAGCAGGCTAGACTTTTGCAATGATTATTATTATCATGCTTACCATTTTATATAGATACAAAAAATTCAATCATTTTCCTGTACGTTTAAAATAATTACAAAAGATTTCTATAACTTTAATGAAAATGATATTAGATATAGAAGAGCAATCGGAATAAAAATAATCTTAAAAGCTATGGAAGCCACTTTCAAAAAAGGTTTTAGAACATATGGAGGAATTGGTAAAAGCTCTCTATGTATGATTTCGTTTGCTAAGACATTTCCTGATTCTGCAAGTAAATTATTAAAAAATAAAAATAAATTTATTAGATACATGCTACATAAATTCAAGCCGTCAAACCCAAGAAAGAATTGCAGGTATAGAGAACATAAAATTAATACATGTCCAACATGTTCTCCCTATAAAGACAAAATGAATATAGATTCTCCTAAAGAGAGCCAAGGATCTGAAGATTAAAAATAATATAAATATGAAAAAAAAGTTCATGATCGATATCAAATTAACAAAAAGACAAAATTCTCAAATTCCCAAATTTTTCAAATCCCAAAACATTGAAGATTGCATGGGAGACCAAGACACATGGAGTAATAAATACAAATGAAGATTGTAGGAGGTAACATGTAAAATTCAATAATCAAGAAGTCAATTTGAAGACACGTATAAAAAAAGAGTTTGAAGATAAGGAAGAAAGAAGGATAAAAAGGGAAGGATGGTAAAAACGACGAGAAAAACTTAGAAAAGAAAAACTCTTGTACCAAAAAATATGTATCTTTACTTTCCAAGAAAAACCTTGTAATATTTTCCAAAAAACTTATACAACTTCAAGATGAAATAAAACAATCTTCCTTTACTTGTAAATTCCTTGAGTGTTTTTATAGAGAAATATTTTATATTGAGAAGAGAAAGTTTCAGTCACTGATTATAACTTTCAACCATACACTGGAGGTAAGAAACGAAACCAGGTTGAGCTGGATATCACTAAAAGAATTAAAGAGGAGTTACATGTTTATTCAGGTTTGGTTAGAAATAACCTATTAAAAAGACTATTGGCATGACCCGGTGATATTGTGGTCAAAAAGGAAGAAAATTATGGAAGCGTGTTCGACCCTTAATCTTTTTAAGTTTAAAATATTTTTTATTATTTACACTCTTAATATTTATAAGGAGGTATTTTAATCGATCTTAATTACAACATATAAATAATATGCCTAATCTATTATACATGTTATAACTTTTTATATAGTTAAAATTTTATGTTTTCTGTCATAAATAAATAAAATAAGAGTTCTATTAAATTAAAGATATATATATATATATACATATATATATATATATGTGTGTGTGGGAAGTAAAAGTAATTAGTTTAATAAATCTTGTTATAATATTGAATTTCATAGATAATAATTTAATTGAAATCATGATAATAAATCAAATAAATATTTTAATGGTAGTCACTGCTCAAAGTAGTAAATCTAATCATAGGAATCAATAAACACCTTAACTTCATATTTATTTTTTTTTTCTTTCAAATTTTAGCAATCTTTATTTGTTTTCTATTAATTTTTGATTAAAGTAATTTGTGCATTCATTTTCAAAGTTAAATTCATGATCAGCTAATCACATTCTCTTTTTTCATTTTTGGTACAACTAGAGGTGTAAATAAATCAAACCAGCTCGTGAAAAAGTCGAAATCAAATCGGTAAAAAGCTCAGACAAGTTGAGCATAAACGAGCCCGAGCATGAGCCTTGATATATCATATATGGCTCATTTAGTTAACGAGCTTGTGCTCGAACAATATAAGTTGAGCTCCAAGCCTAAGCGAGCTTTTTATTTATAAAATTTTATTTAATTAAATAATTTATGATATACTTAGTAAAATCATATATATTATTATGTTATACATAAAAGAATATGGCTATAATATATATGTATGTATAATTAATAAAAAAAATTATTAATTAATAATAAACGAGCCAATCTGAACTCAATTTGAAAATTTACTAATATCCATTTTCATTCATTGATGTTGAATGCAAAACAAATATACCCAACAAAACAAAACATTTAAAACCCTAAAAAATAAAAGAAAGTAAATGAGTATATTAATTAAGAGAAGTAAAAACATAAAGCATGTCAAAAACTACCTAACTCTAAACTTCTTGAAATAAAAAGCTGCAAACATGAGAAAAACAAAGAAAGGTTTCATTGTCTCCACCCTCATTTCTGCTCATTTTGCAGCTTTCTGGCTACTGAAAAAAAGACACAAAGTTGGTCACTTTATTCTGAATCCTTCAGGATTAACAAAGCTACCTATGTACATTTGACCATCATCATCATACCCTAATTATATGGTGCTCTAATGGCGTCCAAATCTGAGTTCTTAGCTTCTGCATGATGATCCATTATTTGATCTTCAAACCCATATGAAAACCATGCAGTTGCATACACTGAGTTATGACCCTTCCATGTGAGCACAATCATGTCATCTTCTGTCTTCATTCCCCAACCACTTGCATGTTCATCTAGCAAGAACTTCACTTCACTAATTGTATCTTCAGTAAGTGGTACACTGCAAAAACCTAAATTTTTCATTCTTTGTGAGAAATTAGCTCCAGATTCTAGTCTTTCTATCCTTTCTCTCCCTTCAAATCCGATTATGTTTTCGATTTTGTGGCCGATGTCGGCTTCATACTCCAATCTTTGACAACTATCTTTTGGCAAGAAAGTTTCCAATGCATCAAAGGGTATCCACAAGAAATTAAAGCAAGTGGTGATTCTTGATGCCAAACTTGATGATGTCAAATCACAATCTTCATCAACGATTGTTAGTATACGAGGATTCAAGCTTTTGATTAATTCAAGAAATGAATCTTTTGACAAAGCTATATCAGGCATGTAACGAAGCCAGTTTTGGCAGTTGATTACTAACTCCTCATCCTCTTCAACAAGGCTTGTTTGGGTTAAAAGAAACTCGTAGTTAAAGTTGATGGAAGATTCTTGGAGGGATGGTGAAACTTCAATCACATTAAACTCAAATGGAACATTTCTAAAGTTTGCGAAATTGGTTAACCGTAGACCTACTTCTTCGGCTAACACATTCACAAATGGAGGCACATATGGCCTCCAAGAAGGGACAGATATGCGCAAGCTGGGAGGCCCTTCAGGCCTCTTAGCCAATGCGTCTATCAATGTTGGCCATTGCATGCAATGGGTGATACTGAAGTCCAAAATATGAACTTTATGGCACCCTTGTATAGCTTTAAATATGGCACTATTTGATGCACAAAATCCAAACCTATGCCAAGGGATAAGATCAACATACCCTGCTAACTCAGTCACACTCATGAGTCTTCTTTGAAGGGCACTCCTACCACCATTGAAACTCATGGGTGTAGGGCAAACCCTAGAAGCTCTAGACACAAGTGCCCTTAAGAACCAAGATGCAAGCCTTTGGTTAGGGTCACCGGAGGATGAAGCCACGTTGTTTAGGACCCACATGACTTGTTGAGCTGAGTTGATGTCGCTGTTTTCAAGCGCGTTTGCACAGTGTAGGAGAAGCTTTTCAATGCAAGCTCCATCAAGGTTGCCTAAACAGCCTTTGAGTGCAACCGAGAGTGGGTTTTGGTGGGAGTTGAAGAGGGTTGGATTTGATAAGGAAGTTGAAGATGGATTTGCTCGAAGTTCAGCTTTCATGTCGATTTGGGAGATAGATTTAGGTCTGTACTTGTGGAACTCAGATCAGGTTATTGTTATGCTTCATGGGTATGATTATTGGAGTTGCAGACATGAGGGTTCCGTTCAAGAAAACATGTTTAGAGGTTCATGAGGAGAGCTAGGGATTTGTGCTATCGTATAAGCTTGTGATATACATGTAATAAGCAAATCCATATATACACAATTATTCACTAAAAGTTATATATAAATTATTATATTAGTATATATATATATAGGAAAAGTTCAAATACAAAGAAATTTATGTTTAAAAATAGTATGAATTGATAAATAGGAAATTTAACATGTTTTATTCTATATAAAAGAAATAAGAGTATTTTGTGTATCACATCTTTTGTTAAGTTCTTTAAAATTTCCTCCATTTCTTTAAATGGTTATAACTTTTTCATACTATATTATTTTCAAAAAAATTACGCTATAAAATCAAACATTTTTTATCTTTAATATAAGTATAATATTGATATATAAAAAATTAAAAATTTTAATTTTTAAGTTGCACTTGATTTTTTGTATTTATATTCGATGTTGTGAAAAATGTACTGTATTTTTAATATAATTGTATACATCAATATTTATAAAAGAAATACAACATAAACTATATAAAAAAAATGTCTTATCATATTATACTATTCAATCCTTTTTGTTTAGTATTTTTGCTCATTTAAAATTAAAAAACCAAGATCTCTTCTATCTTTTTTAGGCAAAAAAATAATAAAAAATTAGTTGATTCAACTATGGGTTAAATGAAAAGGGCATTTTTTAAGAAGTGTAAGAAAAGATTAACCATCATTGATTATTTAATTGAATTTTGATAAAATTTGTGCATTTAATTAACCCGTAGTGATATCCCCATATAAAAGTGTATCAAACGCTAGCAATAGTGTATCTAATTTTGTATGAGTTTTGATGTACTTTTAAAATAACTATTAGAATTTTAATTTATAGTTGTAATATGTTTTTATTTAATGAAGGAACATTTTCCCCATTTAACAAAGCCTCCAACACACTAAAATAATGTATTCATGAGTTTGAAAGAATTAATAGTCATTAAACCAAACCACTAAAGATGTTAGTGTACAACTTTTTTTTTATTGGTTTTGTAGGACACCTAAGACGATATTTCAACAGTCATCTTGGATTTGATTCTCTCAGACGTATGTCTAAGCCCATCACATGAGTAACCCTACAATTAGTTAAATCATGTGACCTTGACTCAACAAATATGACTAAACCAGAATTCAAACTCCTATCCTCTTTTAGAAAAGTTAAAGGAATAATCATTCTACTACAAACTCCTAGTTTTTATGTACAAATAGTTGTACATTTGATGCACAACTACTTAAAAGATATTATGTAGAAATAGTTATTTGATTATGTAGTAATAATTGTTTTTTCATTGTACACAAGTAAATAAAAGGGTAAAGAGTAATCCAAATAGGTGTCTTAGCCGGCCTATGGTTTGTCCTTTTTCAAAGCCACTAGAATTTCTTATCATTAAGATAAATTACTTCTTCTAATTTACTTGTTTAATTTTGTTTTATTCTTTGATTGTTGCAATCTTCCATTCCATCATTCCAAATTAACGTTCCCAAGATATCTTTTTTGTTTAATAGTCTTGTGTAATTCCACAACAAAAGACAAAGGGTTAGCCCACGACAAAATCAATTATATATGGATGATAACACCTCTCCCTACCTACCCCATCCCCCCCCCCCTGCTGATGTGGAACTTCTTATTTTCCATAGAATATTTGTGTAATCGAATCTTGTCTTTCCTTAAGAAGAGTACCATTCATTGGTGCATAGGAGAATGTGATTAAGAAAATTTGCAAGAAACCTTGGGCAAACATGCCAAGAATATAGGACTTGACTAATATTGTTATTTTAAACTAGATGTGAATTTAACATAGTACATAGGAAAACATCATGTAATATTAAAGAAACTTCATTACTATATTATTATACCAATTAATATTATACCAATGGAAGCACACAAAAAAACATTTAGTTTTCAATATTTTTTATGAAAATTTTCATCGTCTAAAATCTAGGTGTAAAAAGTTGAGTGGGGTTAAAAACTATATAAACTCGAGTTCAACTTATTTTAAATTATGTCTTTAAAACTCAAGCTTGATTCGTGAGAAATTTATCGACATTAAGAGCTTATTTTTTATTTTTTTTTATTTTGTGAATATTTATAGTTATATATAATAATACATACTAATTAATTAATATTGTATAATAATTATAATCATAAAGGAAAGATCAAATAAGAACAGCTTTTTGCCTAAAAAGAGTGAGAATTAATAAGAATTTAACACGTGTTGCATAATATAGGTATAAAATCTTATTTTTTGTACTAGATTTTTTTTTGTACTAGACTTGTTCAAATTTTTTTATACTGGATTTTTGTGGTTTTTTGTATTAGATTTTTGTTTTCTGTACTATATTTTATTTTTTTTGTAGTGGATTTTTTTGTACTATATTTTTGATTTTTTGTAATGGATTTTGTTTCTTTTTGTACTGTATTTCGTTTTTTGTACTGTATTTTTGTTTTTATGATGACACGTGTCAAATTTCTACTGGTTCTTACTTTTTTTAGGCATAAATCTCTTCTTAGTGGATCCAACCCCTATAATCATATATATGTTATATAATCTACTTGTATAACATACTAATATATTTATAGTAATCAAAGCCTCATTTTGGGTTCGTAATACTAATTAAACTTGGCATGTGAAGACATGTCCAAGCTTGTTTATTAAATGAGCATGAACTTAGGTTTAAACTTAACTAAACTCAACTCAACTTAAACCTCGTCCAAGTATATATTTTTCTTGTTTTTGGCATCGCTAAAATTGAATGACTTAAATACAAGGGTGACTCTACACCTTTAAAGAAAGAAAAAGAAAACTTTAAGATTATTTAGATTTTTTTGGCTTCTCAAGTCCAAAAAACATATTGATGACGGTACATGATGATACCGTAATTAAGAAAAAATAAAAGATAAAAGATAAGCAAAGCATGAAGAGCATTAATTAAATGCAATCATGACACTCAGGGTCCAACATTTAATGAAAGAGTGGTGAACAATTAAAAAGGTATGCCAGCCGCATATCAGTCAAGATAGCTGGGGAAAAGGCGGAAGGTCCTTACCCAGAGGCAAAGACCAGAAGGACAAATGAATGGACTTATGGGGAAGAACCGAGAAAGGAAGCTATAAAGAACATGTTTAAGGAAACTGAAGGCATTCATTACTCCACAACTACCAAAGATACAAGAATTAAAGAGAAGAAGCCGTCGGTGATAAAGACAGCCGAAAGGTCCTTACGCCAGGGGCTTGGGGAATTCTCTCTTGTGTGTCACGTTGATATGCCTTAAAGTCCTGTAATGTCTTTGTAAGGAACTTCCTTTGTAATCCTATGTAACCCATGTCATGAGGAACGACCGTTCCACCCCTACTTTATAAAAGAGCTTATCACTTGAGCTTTGCTTGTGTTGTTCATAACTAAATCCGCTATAATTTGGTTCTTCATTTGGCGCCATCCGTGGGACCCGTTTCGGGTCACCAGTTGATGCACACGAACACACGACATTGCCGATGATAACACTCGTTCCACACCCCAGGGTACGGTTACCAAGGGCTCAGGTAGGAAGTGATCGACTTCAGTCAGAAATACCCTGGACCCCAGGTTGTGATAACCGAGGGGTCGGATGAGGAGGAAATAGAGGTGGCGATCACACCGGATTTTGTCAAAAGTCACCGAGAGACGCTGAAGACCAAACTGGCTGAACTAGAGCATAAAGAAAAGTTAGAAAAGCTAAAAGCTCAGCTCTCGTACGAAGAAGGTGAGCTAGAAGGAGCTTCCAAAGAGCCCTGTTACAGTGAGGAGTTATGGGAAAAAATCCTCAAAATGCTGGAAGAACAGAAGGCGTCTCGAACATAGAAGGGAGAGGACGATGATCTCAAGAAGAGTAGCGGAGGACCGGAAGATAAGGAAGACCCACTGTTGAGGCCTTACCACCCCACCAATCACACAAACCTGTCAAAGTTCACTCGCCGTATCGCAGAAGCCCCGTTGCCCGAAAAATTGAAACTACCTGCGAATGTGGGAAAGTACGATGGGACCGATGATCCGAACAACCATTTGCATGCTTTTGCCGGAGCCGGTAAGATAGGAAGGTGGAACCTTCCCACTTGGTGCCACATGCTCATACAGACATTAACTGGCGTGGCTCGTCTCTGGTTCGACAGTCTCCCACCCGGGAGCATCAACAACTATGACGAAGTACGGGATAAATTCTTAAAACAGTTCTACCAAAAGAAAAAGGTTGTCAAAAACCCGAATGAGATATTGCACATCAGGAGGCGAGATGATGAGAAAGTGGAAAAATTTATGGAAATGTTCATAACCGAGAGTCATGCAAATACAGGGCGTACCCGAGGTAATGAAGATCAGCAGCTTCATCAATGGGGTAAGGCAACCCCAACTGGGCGAAAAGTTAGGGGAAGATTTCCCGAAGATGTTCGGCAATTTGATGGACAAAGTAAAGGCCTTTGTAAGGGGGAAAGATACGAGTTTCAGGGCCAGAGAGTGGGACTTGAAAAAGGGTGGAACCAACAGATCTAAGGAGGCCAAGAAACTGCCAGGAGTGGACCTTACACGGGAAAATGTAAGGTCCTTATGGAAAAAAAACTCATCAGTTTTTCACCCCTTACCGATCCAGTCCTAAAAACCAGTTAGAAAAATTCACACCACTTACCAAAACCCCCAGCGAAAATTCTAGCAACAGAAAAAACAAAAAACTCCTTCACAAAACCACAACCACAACCCCGACGAGTTTTGTGAATTTCACAAATGTTATGGTCACAAAACAGATGATTGTATCCATCTTAAAAGAGAAATTGAAGCAGCAATGAAATCTGGCAAACTATCGCACTTGGTTAAGGAAGTAGGAGCAGCCACGTCTAAAGGAAAAGAAGTTCTCCGTGAAGATGGAGGAGAAAGATCCTACATAGACACGATCCGAGGAAATCAAGACAATGAATATGAGATACGGAAGCGTCAAAAGCTGATGGAAGATGAAGGCTATCTTTGGATGGAAGTATCAATCACATTCCCACCGTTGAAACCATGGGAAACCCAAGAAGCACCATTAAATATCTCTACTAACATTTCAGGTCACAGAGTAGCAAAAATCCAAGTTGACGGAGGCAGTGGATCGGAAGTCATGTACGAGAACTTTTTTCTGGTGCTTAGATCCGAACATCAGAGAAAGATGGGAAGAAGAAACATCTGCAATGGTTGGATTCTCATGGGAAATCGCCTACTCATTAGGTAAGATTACTCTACCTTTCACAGTCGGGGAAGGGGTTAAATGGAGGACCGTGTATCTTACATTTTACATAGTACGAGCCCCCTCCAAATACAATGCCATTTTGGGACGACCGGGGATAAAGGCCCTCAGAGCCCTGGTATCCACGGTCCATGGTGCCATAAAATTCCCCACACCCACCGGAATAGCAACTGTAAGCTCGTCCACTGAAATAATAGCAACTGTCGATAAAAAAGAGAAAGACGAAAACCACACTGAAGAAGAGTGGGTGTTAGACGATCGGTACCCGGATGCCACAATCAAAGTTGGCAAGCAATTAAGCAACAAATGCAAGACGCCTCTTAAATAATTACTTCTGAAAAACCATGACATGTTCGCTTGGACACCTTCTCACATGGAGGGTATTCCCCGCAAGCAAGCTGAGCATAAGATCAATGTGCATCCTGGTGCCAAACTAATAAAACAAAAAAGAAGAAGTATGGGGGATGAAAGAAGTAAAGTTGCCACCGAAGAAGTATGAAAGCTATTATATGCATGAATAGTGTGGGCTGTTCAATATCCCTCATGGATCTCTAACCCAGTAATGGTGCGAAAAACTGTGGGGGGGGGGGGACGGAGAATGTGCGTCGACTTTAAAGACATAAATAAAGCAACACCAAAGGATTAATACCTGCTTCTGGAAATGGAAGCAAAGATTGATTCCTTGCAAACATATCCCATCCGGTGTTTCCTTGATGCATACAGGGGGTACCACCAAATTCGAATGGCCAAAGAGGATGAAGAAAAAAAAAGCTTTCTACATAGCCGAAGGAACCTACTGTTACACCAAGATGCCTTTCGGGCTCAAAAAGGCTGGAGCAACATATCATCGTATGATGGACACGTTGTTCCATAAACAGATAGGGAGAAACGTGGAGGTATATGTGGATGATTTGGTAATTAAAAGCAGGGAAGAGGAAGCGATGATCAGTGACATCAAAGAAAATTTTGACACACTCCAACAGTCACAAATGAAACTGAATCCCAGCAAGTGTTCATTCGGGGTGGAAGAAGGAAAATTTTTAGGTGTTTTGGTCACCAAGGAGGGAATCAAAGCAAACCCAGACAAAGTACAGGCCGTGGTCTCAATGGGATCTCCAAAGACAGTTAACGGTTAAATAGAAGGCTGATTGCGCTTAGCCGATTTCTGTCAAAAATAGCTGAGAAATCACTACCATTCGTAAGCACCTTGAAGAAATGCCTGAAAAAGAACAAGTTCACATGGACACCCGAAGCAGAAGCGTCCTTTCAAGCAGTCAAAGAACGCCTCTCATCCTTACCAGCCCTTGCAACACCATTCACAGAAGAAACATTAACAGCTTACTTATCAGCAGCCGAAAAAGCAATCAGTGTAGTCCTACTGGTCAAAAGACAAGGTATCCAGACTCCAATCTACTTCGTTAGTAGAACACTGAAAGGGGGCGAAGAACGATATCCCGACATGGAAAAAGCAGCACTTGCACTAGTGCATGCATCGAGAAGATTGCTGAGATATTTCCAAGCTCACCCCGTCCAGGTACTCACCAACTTACCAATCCAACAGGTCCTGACATGGCCAAAGGTTTCGGATAGACTGGCCATGTGGGCAATAGAGTTGGGCGATTTCGAAATCAAGTTCGAACCACGAACAGCTTACAAAGGTCAAGTACTTGTCGATGTCTTGATAGAGGAACCAACAAGCAAGAATCAGGTGCACAATTCAAACCCTAACAATCAAGAAAGTGACAACCCTTAATATGGCATCTATACACAAATGGTGCGTCCAACACCGCTGGAAATGGTGCAGGCTTCATACTAACAACACCAGATGGCGTGGAATTCGCCTATGCCATAAGACTCGAATTTACAGCCACCAACAACGAGGCCGAATACGAAGCCTTACTTGCCGGATTAAGAGTAGCACAAGCCATGAAAGTCACACTCATCGATGTACATGTGGATTCTCTCTTGGTAGCCAATCAAATAAATGGTTCCTATGAAGCAAAGGAAGAAACAATGAAACATTACTTGGCGAAAGCAAGGTCCTTACAAGAGCAGTTCACTGTTGGTGCATGAAATGTCCCTAGTTCAGTTTTGTATGATCTTTGATGTATAAAGTTTATGTTATTAATGAAATCAGTCTTTCTATATTGCTCTTAATGTTTATTCTAGTTTATATGTGTTTGATTATGTGTAACTATAGTTATATATGTTTTATAGACCCATGCGGACGAATGACTTTAAGAATGAAGTCATTCGGCAGAATGAACACTTACAGAATGTCCAGGGCGATCGAATGAGTCATCTGTATGACTCATTCGGCTGAGCCATTCTCCGAATGAGTTGCTTCGGCCACTCATTCGGCCGAATGAGTACAGTCTATATATATCAGCTCAAACAGATTCAAACCCAACTTTTTCCGAGCCCCTCTCTTCCCAGAGCACTCTAGTGTCAAACCCTAAGGGAAATACAGCCCGAGGTAATACAGCCCGAGGGAAGGGAAATCAGCCATGCCTTGGCTCGGTCACGTAGAGTGAATGGGAATAACCGAAGCCGAATGGCATCATCAGACGCGCCATTGATCTTGAAAGTGGCGCAAATCTCCTGAAATCCCGCGATATGGAGATTAGGATCCTCGTGATCCTTCCCGTCAAACTGAACAGTGTTCTAAACCATTTGGATGATACTTGACTTGATCTCGAAATTGTTGGCCTCAACAGTCGGTCGGGTGATGCTTGGCTCCAATCTTCCAAGTGATGGTTTCGCAAAGTCAGAAATCGTCCGGTCATCATCTTGGTCCGCCATGGTCGTGTCTCCCGTGCCAAAGATATTGTCGGTCTCTCCGTCTCCTTCGATGGTATTTGCTACAACGCGGGACCGCTCCCGCAACCTTTGCCGAAAATACCGCTCCGGTTCCGATCTAGGCTCGACAATGTCCGGCTCGGTGGTTGAGGACATACACACTTAATGCATAAACGAGTTACCGAATCAAACTTGTTAAAAATAAAAATAAAAATAAAATAAAAATTTGAAAAATAAACTAAAATAATAAAAACTAAGAGTCAAAAATCAAACTAGTGAAATAAAATAAAAAATATTTTTACACTAAAAACTAAGCTAAATCACCAACTCTGATTTTTCTTGAAATCACCGTTCCCCGGCAACGGCGCCAAAAACTTGATGTGCGTGAAACTATATATTTTTAATGATAAATTTTTCACACAGATTTTAGTTTTAAAATGGTTTTTACTAGAAACTAAATCACACACAATAGGCAAGTGTACCTATCGTATAATAATATAGCTTATGGTAAGAACCGGATATCAATCCGTGGACACGATATCTCTCAATACTAAACCTCGGTCAATGTTTAGCAACAACTTGAAAAAGTCGGGTGTGTAAATTTTAAAATAATAACTAAAAGGAGATTTTTCAAATAATCTAAAGTCTAAGAAAATTGCCTAGATCATGAATCCACTTAGTCTAGTGATGTGATTATTATGAATTGGTAAACCAAATGTTGACTAGATTCCGGTCAAAGATATCTAATCATATAATCTTTTGGAAAATTAAAATGATAAACACATTCTAATCACCTAGGATTATTCTATGAAGCCTAATGTCAAGGTCTATGTCAAGATTTAATCAAGAATTAGTCATCCGTCAAATCTTAATTCTACAACTTAAGGAAAACTCATATGACTTATACACATTAATCACCCTTAGTTGCATAAATTCAACAAAGTCATAATTTCTTCCAACTTACAATCTATGAACACAATCATGCAAATGAGGTCATTTGGCCATAATTTCCTAACTCACATGTTACTCATATTCAACAAATCATAATATCACCATGGTTTTTCCAAACTTTAGTGAAAGAAAGTATACTTATGCAAATTTTATAATATTCAAGAAACCAATTATCATTCCTAATCTCATGGCATAATCTTAAAAACAAGTTGTAAGACTATAAACAAATGTTTAATCATGGTTTTCCAACATAGTATGACTAAACATTCATCATTCTTGAACATTAATCAACCTACACAAATTTACAACATCATTGGAATACAATCATAACTTCATCTTGAATCTTGACATAAACCCATTTAACCAATTCATAAATTCATCATCACATAAACAAAAGTTTCATCATAATCTAGACAATGAAGTGTTTAGCCCATAAGGCTTATAAGAACAATAACAAAGTGGCTGAAAATAACAAGAGACATGATTAAATTAACAAAATGCAAACCACTAGCAAGCAAGGATTGAAACAAGATGGTGTTGGATGCTCCTTGAATCTTCAAGACCTTCACAATCTCCCTTGGATAGCCTTAAGAAATCTGAACAGAAGGTTTTTCAGCTCCAGGAAGTCCAACCCTTTGAAATGAGGTGAAAAACTCAATTTATAGAAATTCTGGAACTTGGCACGGTCGTGCACCATGCAAGGTGCTACAGTACTCTACTTTTTGTCTGGGACGGTTGTCGAAGTTGCCATTTTCAGCTAAGTCTCGAAAATTGACTCGAGCTGTCAGGCACAGTCGTGCCAAAAGTCGCACAGTCGTGCGCAAGTCGTCATGGCCGGCACTACCTCCATTTGGCCCGGCATTGGCTATGCTGCACGGTCGTGCTTGGCTTATGCACGGTCGTGCATAGGCCGGCACTACCATGCATGGCCTAGCACTACCTGATTGCATGGTCGTGCAAAGTTGTGCACGGTCGTGCATGGGCCGGCACTGCCAGTGCAAGATTTGGCATGACAGTGTGCATCTGGGGATTTGCTCAGAAAATGCTGAAATTCCATACAACGCTTGATTTTCTTCCGAGCAAGGCCGTTTATCTTACAAATTCACAAAAACAATAATTAGGACTATTTGTGAATGAATTTGCATGTTATTAACGTTAAAACCGGGGGAATTTGAGTCGAATAAAATGTATAATTTGACATATATCAAACATCCCCACACTTGAACTTTGCTTGTCCTCAAGCAAACAATGAACCTTAATGGTGAAACAAATTTCCAAAAATCAACTTGTAAGCAACGATGAATTAAATAATCAAAAACTTGGATTGTTTTTCAAAAGTTTACCAAAATTGAAATTTTAAGCAAGTTTTATGTTTAAGTTGCAATTAATTACAATGACATTGAGTGTTAATTGATGAGCTAGTCTCACAATTGAATTAAATTGGTTATGAATTGTTACATTCATAAAGAAATAGAGTGTGATTGTGTGGTTTGGCTTATTTGGTCAAACTATGCATATATCAAAATATGGGATTGTGATTTTATGTAGTCCACTAATTGAGTTGAATGGACTATGAATTGTTGAATTCATATTTGAATGGAATTGGTTATGAATTATTGAATTCATATTTGAATTGGATTAATTATGAATTGTTTAGTTCATAATTAAAATTGGTTTGATTATTAGGTTTGACTTTATTTAGTCAAACTGCATAAAGATTATAATGTTTGAATTATGACTTGTGTAATTGAATTGAATGTAAATTGGTTGGTAAATCTATGATAAAAGTATCTGAGGATGAATATCATAGAATCATGGTTTATAAATGTTTATAAACCTATAAATTGTTGGTTGATATAAAATCTATGATGGAAGGACTTGAGTGTGAACATCATAGTATGAGTGGAAATTGTTGATTACTTCACCACTTGAATGTGGAGGTAAATTTGGTAAGTTATGATGGAAGTACTTGGGTGAGAACATCATAACTATGTTGAATATCAATTTGTCACTTGAGTGTGGTTTAATTGATTTGAATTGGTTGAAATTTAATGAATTGATGGAGTTGATTTAAAATCTATAATGGAAGTACCTTAGGGGTGCACATTATAGTAATTGTTGATGAAATATGTTTGGTTATCAATTGAATAACCAAAAGAGTTGATATGAAAGGAAAATTTAGGAGTTAAATCACTTTTAGTGATTTTGACCCGTTTGGGAAAAATAATGCATAAACTATGTTTAGTGTGCATTTATTTGTTTGAATTCATTATAACATGATTCAAACATGATAATAATATATATAATATGTATGTGGACGATTTAATGGAGTTTTGGAAGGGTCATAACGTTAATTGCTTGATTTTGGAATTTTGATCCGTTTGAGTGAATTGATTCACAAATTGAATTAATTGGTATCCAATTATGTTTGGATATGTAATGATTTGAAATTTAGGAGTTGATACTCCATATAATACGTATTGGGAACTTGGGATTTAGTTTTGAGTGGTTTGGAACGATAAAAAGCGGTTAAAAAGGGTTAAAACGCACGAAATGGAAGAAAACCTGCACCCAGGGTTGTAGGCTACAGGCTGGCAGGAGGCTACGGCAACAAGGTTCTGTCCCACTGGGCTGTAGGCTATAGCAAGGCTATAGGCTACGACGCGGGTAATCCAGATTTGTCCGTTTTTGACGTTTTAAACGCGTTTTAAAGCCTAGAACCCTTCCGTTTCGAACCATAACTTATATTTGGATAATCTTACTAAGTTCTTATGAACTAATGGTGAAATTATATGTGGTGTTTGCAGGTCGGAAGTAGATGATGCGTTAAAGCTCATGATCGGGCGCACATGTTGAAAAATTCAAACGTTTTGGAAATTTTGGTTTTTTGTGTTGTCATACAAACTAATGTATGATGATTTTGTAATGTAATTAGTAACTTAACAAGTTCAAATTACTTGTGAAATGTTTTTTTTGTCGCTTCCGCATAAATATTTGATAAAGTTTTGAGTTAAAACTTAACTAGGACCTATTTTTGACACGTGTATGCGTGTATAGAATTTGATGTTACAATGTTAGTGCTGCAGGTGGTGATGCTGGAGTTGGTGTTAGTGGGGCAGGTGTTAGTACAGGTGATGTTAGTGGTGGTGTTGATGTGGGTGTTAGTAGTTCAGGAGCTGGTGATGATGATGTGGATGTAGATGCACTATTAGACTTGGATTTCATGGCTACTACTCAGGCCACTGTATCTACTCCACTAGAGATGGCAGGCACTACTTCAGCAGAAGATAGAGATGATTCAGATGAATCAGGTGATGCTGGTGGTGAAGCTGAAGGTGAAGAAGGCTCTGATAGCTAAGATTCTGAGGATACTGCTGATGAGTTTGAGAATGTTATGGTGGGCACTAGGCTGGTGAAGAAGAGGAGGAGACCTAGTGAGACTAAGCTTGAGGAGATCAGGGATCCATCCTTTATTCCTGAGTTTGATCCTACTCCTCCTCCACGTACTTCTACTGCAGCTGTCACTATTGTTGCTACTGCTGTTCAGGCCACATCATCTCCTTCCGGCAAGAGAAGAAGGACAAGGTTTGTCCTGCAGAGGAGGTCAGAACTGTCAACTGTTGCAGCATCCACTGTTACATCAGCTGAAACAGTTACAGTTTATTCACTGACCAAGTCACGGGCTATTCCTTCACGTATACTGTTTCCCCTCTGACATCCTCTAGTGTTCATGCTCCCGTTTACACTGCTGCTTCTACTGGTTCCTCCATCACACGAGCTAATACGATTATTCCTACAGTTTCAGTGACTAAACAGCTCAGTACACTGAACCGTTTGTTACTTAGGTTGATGGAGAGGAACCATCAACAGGAGGAAGCGATTGCCCAGCTCACGCAGAGAGTCAGTGAGCAAGACGCTCTACTACTCCAGGCTGCTGACCAGTGTGCAGATTTACGGGCTAGATCGGCTCAACAGGAGGAGCGGCTTCTAAAGTACATATATGAGCACAACCAGTTGGCATTGACTGCCACTGGTTTCAGTGACAGGATCCTGGCACTTGAAGCAGAGAACTCCCGACTTACTGAGCAAGTGGAAAGTCTTAAGGAGGGTACTCCCAAGATTGAAGGCACTGAAGCTCACTCAGATGATTCAGATGAAGATAAAGAAGAATAAGATGAAGAAGAAAATGAGGAATCTGATGAGGAGAAAGTTGATTATGAGGATTCAGACAAAGATGATGATTATGATGATTCTGATGATGGTTCAGGGAGCGGGTCTGCTAGTTCGTCAAGTGCGGCAGAAGAGCAGTCCCCTCCCACAGAAATACGAACCAAAACCAAGCACGACAAGAGTGCTAAGGCTCCTCCTCCTCCTCCTCAGACTGAAGATCCAAAAGCTACTGAAGAAGTCGATGTTGTGCCTTTGAGACGTAGATTGGATGAGACATTGACCATGATCTTAGACGCTCAAGGCATCATACAGCACTTAGTCAGCTATGATAAGGAGGAAGGAAAGACCATACACTGCTTAACCAAGGAGAAATTTGAGGAGCTGTTCAGGTGGAATCCTAATGATGTTGTGATTGATGACACCTCTGCTCCTGTTTCTGATGAGCCTTCTCCTGAGACTTTTGATGATGTGGATGAAGTGATTTTGGAAGACATCGCTGAAGAAGAACCCCTAAAGTATACTTCAGTGAACTACCAACTTTTACTGACCTTTTTGGACAACACACTATAGAGGAGCTAAGCAGAAAGGTTGAAGAAAAGGTCAGTGGTAGTGAGTATTCAGCGGAAGACATTCAGCAAAGAAAGGAAGAGTGGAAAGCTTACTGGGAGATCTTGAAGAAAGAGAGCGTTGCGAAGATGCCAGCTACACACACTAAAGTTTACAGGACCAAAGGCTACAAGGCTGGAGGTCAGATACTTAGCTGGGCATACTTTCATGATCTACAATGTTATGCTGTCAAGAGAGAACACGGAATTCAGTATTTCAAGCACCCCCACGACTTCAAGACGTTGCCAGGCTTTGAGGTCAATCAGCTAGCATGTTTGAAGATGATATACAGTTCAGATTCGGGTATGTCCGCTTGGTTCTCTCGACAGATTCAATATGAGTACACGAAGAGATGGGTTAACTTAAAACCTCAGGAACCAGAGAGATATTACATGCCAGAGATCAATGCAGATACCCGCAGGCATAAGGTTATCCTGAAGTGGCTGCCTCCAAGAGTCATGAGGAAAATTCCTTTGAGGAAGATGCGTCAAGACTTCGTGGACAGCTTCCGATGGTAGTATTACGATGGGCGAACTGCAGAGGCTATGATAGTGCTTTGCAAGGACAAGAAGTGGGAGACGGAACGTATCTTTGACCCGATGTGGTTAACGAATCAGTCACACAGCGATGTCAAAGCTCTTTACAGACACCATATTTTCTTTGATGTAGAAGACATGGAGCAAGCACTACAATTTATGAGGGTGATCCAGATCTGTATTGTTTTTAGGATTCATGCTGGATCAGACTGGAAAGCCATCTCAGAAAAACATTTCAAGAAAGATGTTGCAAAGTGAAGAACTAGGTCCATGGGGGAGTATGTTGGGGCACGAAATGTCCCTAGTTCAGTTTTCTATGATCTTTGCTGTATAAAGTTATGTTATTAATGAAATCAGTCTTTCTATATTGCTCTTAATGTTTATTCTAGTTTATATGTGTTTGATTATGTTTGACTATAGTTATATATGTGTTATAGACCCATCGGACGAATGACTCTAAGAATGAAGTCATTCGGCCGAATGAACGCTTGCAGAATGTCTAGGGCGATTGAATGAGTCATCCGCATGACTCATTCAGCTGACCAAGCTCATTCGGCTGAGCCATTCGCCGAATGAGTTGCTTCGGCCACTCATTCGGCCGAATGAGTACAATCTATATATATCAGCTCATATAGATTCAAACTCAACTTTTTCCGAGCCCTTCTCTTCCCAGAGCACTCTAGTGTCATACCCTAAGGGTTTTGAGCGGTTCTTGCCTGTCCAAGTTTGATTCTCTTCCCATGGTGATCGATCTTGAATCAAATGTTCATCCTTCACCTTCGAATCATCACGGGTGCCATTGGTTTCGATTGAAAAACCCTGGAATAGGATTCCGCACTATTTCAGAGGCTGTCGAGCAGATCTCCGTTGGAACCGGGTTGTTTCCGGGCTCCTAGTTAGTCCTACAATTCACCAAATGCCAAGTAATACACATTAGCAGAAGTCAGAAGCACAAGGCAGATGCATTAAGCAAACTCGCCTCAGATGCTTTCGGCAATTTGGAAAGTGAAATCAAAATTGATGTTTTGGCAAGACCATCTATCGACATAGAGCCAGAAATCCAAGAGGTTACTCAAGTCATCTCATGGGGGGAACCAATCAAAGAGTTCATAAGAACCGGAAAAGTCCCAGAAGCCAAGGATGAAGCCAGGAGACTATGGCTACGAGCCCTGCAATACGAGCTAATTGATGGAGAACTATACCACAAATCCTTCCTAGAGACTTCACTCAAACGTATCGATGAAGAGGAGGCTGTCTACGTCATGAGCGAAATCCACGAAGGAATATGTGGACTCCAGGCAGGACCAAAAGCAATGGTAGCAAGCGCAATGAAAGCAGGATTTTACTGGCCAGGTATGTACAACACGGCAGTAGCATTATCACGAAAATGTGACAATTGCCAAAGCCACGCACCAATACCAAAACGACCAAAGCAACCCCTAGTCCCAGTCAGTTCTTCATGGCCCTTTCAAAAATGGGCCATAGACATTGTTGGACCTTTTCCTTAGGCAGTAGGCAAAGTAAAATTCTTGGTCATGGCCATTGATTATTTTACAAAATGGGTAGAGGCGAAACCATTGGCCAAAATCACCAGCCAAGCAGTAAAGCGTTTTGTTTGGGAAAACATAGTTTGTAGATATGGTTTACCCCACACGATTGTCAGTGACAATGGAAAGCAGTTTGACAGCATGGTATTCAAAAAATGGTGCAAAGAATTGTGTATCAGGAAAGTATTCACCTCCATGGCCCATCTGCAGGCAAATGGCCAAGTTGATTGGGCAAACTGAAGCATAGTCGATGGCATCAAGGCACGACTAATGAGAACACGGAATGCATGGCTTGAAGAAATACCACATGTATTGTGGGCACATCGTACGACTAAAACAAGCACGTGAGAAACACCTTTTAGCTTGACATATAGTACCGAAGCCATGATCCCGGCCTAGATCGGATCGCCGACACCACGAACTCAACTCATCGAAAATGACAATAGTGAAGACCTCTGGATAAACCTCAACTTATTAGAGGAAAGAAGATACCATGCAGCAATCCGGGAGACAAAGTACAAAAAAACCATGCAAAGGCACTACAACAAAATAGTAAGAGCCAAAGATCTGAAACCCGGTGACCTGGTATTAAGGTCCGCAGCTGCAAGTGGCGAAGAGCATCAAGACAAACTAACTCCAAAATGGGAGGGACCTTACAAGATAGTTTGGAGCAATGGCAAAGGGTCCCACAAATTGGTTGACATAGATGGAAAAGAGATTCCATGAACATGGAACTCAATGCAACTGCGCAAGTACCATCTGTATAACTAAACTAACGAAAGCAACTGTAAGGAGGCAGTCACAATTTTTGTTTACTACGTGACATTGCCATTTAGAAAGAAAAAATGTATGTGTTATCCCCTTTTGTATACCTATTGGAAAAATATATGCAGTGGAAAATTTGTTAAAAAACATATCCACCACTTCACACATGTATAAACAAAAAAGAAGTGCATATCTGCACAAACAAAAGAGACAATTGTCTCAACGAAATGCACAAAGATGCATCAGACACAACAAACAACAAAAAGAACGGGAAGTAAAAACTCATCCTTCAATAATTTCACGTGAAAACATAAATATAGCATGCATCTCATAAAGAGAAATAATGGGTAACCACGCTTACAAAAGGGTCCCCAACAAAGTACATACAAATAAAAGTTAAAATATTAAACTTCTTAACAATAAAAGGCATAGCAATGCCAAGAAAACATGTCCATATCCCACAAAATAAAAGACAACAAGTTGAAAAACTGGGCACAAATCCTACGGCCCAGGGGTAGTGTAACATCAGTGCCGGAACCGTCACCGGAACAGTGATCGTAACAGTACATGAACAGTAATCAGGTACAACTTTCATGTAATTCGGTGTATTTCATAATCATGTTAAGTTTCAGAATCATTTCATGTTACCAAAACAGTGAATTCATAGTCATTTCAGAGAAATCAGTTCAGAACAATGGTTCTTGAGTCAGATTATTATCTGGCAACACAGAATCATCATATGATTTATTTGTTAGGATCTTATTATGTATAAACGTATGTGAGGCCTTACAGGACAAAACAACACGAATATCGTTAAGTGAATGCTAAACCGACAGATTATTCGTATAGGTGACGATCTGTACGAATAAATCTGAAAGTTTAACGTTCTGAATGATATTCAATAATTAGAAAACAATATTGAAGAGTGTAGTTATCGTCGTGTTTGATCGGGTGACGATTCGAACAAATACGCGCGATGACCGCGTGATTCGATTTAAACCCTAAATAAATATTTTGTAAATTAAATAATTAAAAGATATTTAGTTAATTTATTAGGAATCACAATCTAAAATAATTTTATGACTCTATTTTAAAACCGAGTCGTTTCGTCACGAAAACGACGTTTTTACGCGAAACCGATCAAAACCGAACGAACCTGAACGAACCCGGTTAAATTTAAGCAATTTTTTATGGCTATTCAAGCCATAAATTTCCCACCAACCAGCTCCACATCCCCACCATCGTTCACATCTCTCTCTCACTACTCTCTCTCTCTCTAACAAACCTACCTTCTCTCTAAGATTTCTACCTTGATTCTTCACGAAATCTTGCTATTTTGGTGTCAAAATCACCACCATCACTAGTAGAACTCGAAAGTACAACCGATCTAAGCTCATCACCAACTGATTTGAGGTAAATTCGTGATTTATGTGCGGTTTAAGGGTTTTGAAAACCCTAGATCGAACTCACTCAAAAATCCGGCTAACACCTTCAAAAACCTTAAGAAATCACCACTATACACACCTAGTATAGACTAGAACTTGCTGTACACTATGGGATAGTCATTTGATCAAGGTTCCATGGCTGCCATGGTGGTTACCCGTTAGCCGAATGAAACCACAGCAGGTGGTCGAATGGGCATGTTCAGGCCGAATGGCCAGGTCTCTTTCGCCACCCTATTCGCCGAATGACTCCCCACCATACCCACTGCCCATTCGACGAATGGCCTTAGACCAACCAACTCTCATTCGCCGAATGGTTAGCCGAATCACTCTAGTCCCGAAACAGCCCATTCGCCGAACCAACTTCCTTCGGCCCAGTCACATTCGCTGGAACCTATCCATTCGACCCACCTTGCTTCGCCCGAACTAGAACCATTCGACCATCTTCTTTCGGCCACTCCCTCATTCGTTCAGCACCTTCCATTCGACCAAGCATCCTTTTCGGCCTGGGCTCATACGGCCTACCTTCTTTCGGCCCAATACACCCATCCGGCCCATCTTTCTTTTGCTAATCATGAAGGGGTCGGTCATGAGAACTAGAGTTGGGTAGAGTTTTGGATTCATCATGTGTGAGGGTGCATGAGAAATGGTGTGTGTAAGCATGCATGTTAGCCTAATGTATGTGTGTGTGCATGCAAAATGGGAGTGTTACATCGGGGAATAACCTTAGGGTTTCATGCAACCAACTTTGGAAAAATCATAAGTATCAAAGAATAACACAAGGATTGGGTGTTGATTTAAGTGTTAACACTTGACCCTTAAGGGAAATCTATGCAAATTTTGCAACTAACCTAGATGATTTACATAAATTATCTATGTCTAGTTAATCAATATGTTAACAAGTACCATTGAGCACACAAAGTTTTATAATGGGTCGAGATTGGCCCAAGGGGCTTATTCTAAGCCCATCATGTGTTAAACATTCTTTTAATTAAAATTAAATATGTTTTAATAAAAGAAAATGACTTATAAACTTAATTAAATCGTACTAAATAATGTTTTTCTAAATAATTAACCTATAGTGAAATAAATTAAATACGACTTAACTAAGAACTTGTAACGATTAATTGCAGGATAAGGGTTATCAATGGGTAATAAGTTAGATAAATTCAATGAAGTCATAGAAACACATTAGTAAATTAGGACACTTAGTTGCACACCGAGACCAAACCCTAGATACGACGATTATCGTATATACTTATCGTATTCGAATTCTTTTAAAAACAAATCAGGAACCGAAGATACATAGGCTACAACAACGAGCGCGCATTTTGTGGTAATTCAGTACAAAGCAACACAGGTGAGTTCATTGCCCCTTTTCTAAACATTTTTGTTTTAAAACGCGGGGCTGAGAAGCATGCGTAAACTGTTTTTATTTAAACTGTTTATTTAAATGCTTTTATTTATTATATGTTTTACATATATATGTTTGTGGATACTCCTAGACTCCTGTCTAGGAAATTATTGAACAGATCTAGTGATCTAATAAATTTAAGTACTCTTAAGAGTAATACCTTAAATTTAAATCCTAATTCAACCCTTAGTCCATCAAGTTCAAATTCAAGAATCTAAACTCAAAGTGAAATCAAATGAACAAAATCAAACGATCATATTCAAGGGAATCATAACTCAGTGTGTGATCTGAGGCCCAAGAATCATAATCAAATCAAATCAATTATCATTCAAAATCATGAGAACTCAAAGAATCACGAATCAAGAGACTCAAGAGATCAGAAATCATAAATGTGTGTGACTCATTGAAATAATGAAATCATTATGATCTAATGAACTCATTAATACTCAAGTCAAGGTGGATGTCAGTTGTATATGGAATCAAGACCACGTGTAACACACATATAAAGTCCCTCTCAGGTATAGAAGACTCTTGTAGTCAGGCTATACGGGCAATAACATGAACGATCAAATGAAATCAATATCAAAGTCAAAATCAGGAGAATCAAGAGGTCAAGAATCACAGGATATCCTTAAAGTCCCCGCTTGTACAGAAGACCTTTGGGTCAAGCTGTAAGGGCAAAACAATAAAGTCCCCGCTTGTACAGAAGACCTTTGGGTCAAGCTGTAAGGGCAAAACATTAAAATCCCGCGCAGTTCAGGTGTACTCCTTGTGAGTTATGCCTGACATGGGTCACGTGTGAGAGGTTACGACTTGGACAACCACCAACAACTAAGTCTAACTGATTGAGTAAAATTATACCCAATCATCATGTCTTAGTTGTATTTAAATGTTTTATTTAATTAATAAATTAAATATTTGACGTTTTACTATTATCACTGTCTTTTTGGGAAATCATATATCCATGAGGAACCCAATAAATCGAAGGCATATCAGATTTCAATATCATGATCTAAATCAGAGGTGTTGGGTAAAAATGCTTAATTATCATTAACAACAGTGTCATATACATATTAGTATGTGGTGGGATAGAGTCTGGGCTTGACCCTTTCGTGATTCCCTATATATAAGCATACCGATGTGGATATTACATGTGGAGTTAATGAGGTTAGGGTCTTTACCAAAAGAGGTTTTCAAATCATTATCATACCATTTCCAATTCATTTTCAAATACTAAACTATATGAACTCACCAACCATGTGTTGACTTGATCTTTCTGCATGACTTCTCAGGTGACGGACAGGTCAACTAAGGAGTTATTCCTTTCGTACTAGGACTTCAGATAGAAGGCTTAGCTTTTGGACCTGCATTATTTTTGAAGACATCATTATGCAAATTATTTTGTATATCTTGTGTAAATACAAGATAGAAATACATGATGTTAATGGTAGATTTACATTGTTAAATTATAAACAATACTGATGTAATTTAACTTCGTAATTCTATTATGTTTAGCATTTCTCATTTGTATCATGTGCAATGTAAACAATCTGATCATCACGATTATCACTCACGATATCGCGCCCCGGGAACTTTCCGCCCGACGGGACAACCGATCCTATCCCGCCGGCTCGGGGTGTGACAGATTGGTATCAGAGCCATGGTTATAGAGAAATATAGGTCACTTAATTAAACGGTTTGGCCTAGACTATAACCTAGGGACCCTGCATGTAGAGAACATAGGAATTAGGAATTTACTTGCATTGTGTCTTCTGCATTCGATCATTGCACAAACCAATGTTCTATTGGTTATGATTAGAATGTCATCAAGAAGACAACCATCACCGCCTCCACCTTCGCAAGAGACGGATTCAGCAGTCGAGGCACTTGCAACTATGATCACTGAACAGTTGGTGGCGATTCTCCCTGGAATCATCACCCGGATCAGGAACAGTGAGAAGTTTGCTAAAATCTTCCCACTACTTTCTACAGAGCAGGAGAAATCGGAAACAGGAGAGTCAAGCAAGAAGCGAAAAAGAGGTCATCCTGAAAAATCAAAAGACCTTGTAATCTACACTGAGGCCATTCCTCTACGCCAGATGGCCGTTGCTCCAGAGTTGGGGAGTCGTAAGTATTATACTGGCAAGTTTCCTTTATGTGCCATGTGCGGTCTTCACCATTCTAAGGATAAACTGTGCAAACATTGTCTGAACTGCGGGAAAAGGGGACACTGGAGTCGTGACTGTAATAATCCCCCGACTCATAACCAAAATCCTGGAAACACTACATATCCTCTTCCTCGATACAGAAAAGATTGCTATGTGTGCGGACTGTCCGAACACATTTCACGAGACTGCCCCGTGAGGACATCTTCCCCCAATCCTGCACAATCTAAGGGAAAAGCTTCCCTCTGTTCGGTTTGTCACCACCATCATCGAGCTGAACTCTCATGTGTACAATGCACGCACTGTGGAGAGACGGGACACTGGATTCAACAGTGTCGGTTAAATTCGATCAGGAAACAGAAACAAAAACCGAGCACCTCTACTTCCTCTCAACATAACAACAACTGCTACACGTGCGGAATGCACGGACATTTCGCGAGGAAATGCCCTAGGAAAATGCCTCCAGCAGACTCAGCAGTCACCGAGGAACTACTCGTTTTACCGACTCCTGGGGAACACTCGGAGTCTGATGACCCCATAGGTATGCAAATTTCAGCTTGATACATTAAATTATTTATTAGTGTATTAATCAGAGCTGCATAGTCTGTTGTAATTCTAGAAACAATAAATTTAAGATAGCTGTAGACAAATTCAGTGCCAGAAAGATAATCAAAATCATGACTTAAGAAATCTCTAGGTTAAGTAAACGTTAAGTGATTAAATAAAGGTAGGTTGAGTCTTAATTACAGTCTAGTTACTATAGTTAGGAAAATAACCATATCTAGTAGAACATTAGAAGGCCGTAGATAGTTAGATGCTAAGGCTAGTATGTAAACTATTATTTCTTCACCTAGAACTATAAAACTCGAATCATTAGATTTAGAGAACCTCTGTTCTAGGAGACCAGGAAGGGATAAATTTTAGAACTGTGCTAAAATCATAGTTAAACTAGGATAAGTAGATCAAGGGAAATCAGTTGTGAATGCAAGATGAAGATACGCCAGAGAAAATATTCCGAATGAAAAATGGGCATTTCAAGTTACGGTAATGCCTTTTGGATAGAAGAGTGCACCTATGGTTTTCGTGGACCTCATGAACCGAGTGTGCAAACTCTATCTAGAGTAGTTTGTCATTACCATTAAGGGATGACATGCTGATTTATTCTAATACCAAGAAAACATACGAACGACATCTCGGGAATATTCTGGAGTTGTTAAAGGAAGAACTGCCCTGTCTTAGTTTCTTTCATTTTGAAACTAGGATGAGAATAAGTCATAGTTGGAACAACATTTATAATGAGTTCCGACAGTCACATGACTTTTGGGTAGAAGTAAGATAAACATACAACATCTCGCAGACGGGTATAGGATTACTTAGAAGGTAAATCATTACCTTGATCCTAATAGTACTACCATACCTTAGGTAGACCTCCCCGATATATAAAGTCTACTTTCACAGTTGAGAATAGATTAAATAGATGGTGAAGTATGTGTACGGTTATAGCAAATAACCTAAGATTTCGCCAAGTGATTTAAGGATCTTAATCAGACGATCAAGACTCAGAGTCGTGAGAGCCATCTATGAGAACTTTAAGGAGTGTGTCAGATTGTGGAGCAGAGTGACAGTTCAAGATAAACCGGATAAAATACCTACTACCAAAATGGTGGGTGGATTCCGGTGATAGGTAAATCCAGAAGACTCACTCTTGAGAAGGCACACGTGCCAAATAATCAGTGCATCCGAGCGCCGATAAAATGTATCGAGACTTACAGAGATTTTATTGGTGACCGGGAATGAAGAAGGACATAGCCGAATATGTCGGCAGATGTCTTACGTGTGCAAGAGTAAAGGCGGAACACCAGAGACCGTCTGGTTTACTGGAACAGCCTGAGATTCCGCTCTGGAAGTGGGAACAAATAGCTATGGATTTCATTACCAAGCTACCCCGCACTTCTAGTGGTCACGATACGATTTGGGTGATTATTGATCGTTTAACAAAATCTGCTCACTTCTTGCCGATGCGTGAAACCTTCACGATGGATAGACTGGCTAGATTGTACATCAATGAGATAGTGGTACGCCATGGTGTACCATTGTCAATTATTTCTGACAGAGACAGCAGATTTACTTCAAGGTTCTGGAAATCACTGCAGAAGTCTCTAGGGACGCAGTTAAATCTAAGTACAGCCTACCATCCACAAACGGACGGTCAAAGCGAACGTACGATTCAGACCCTAGAGGATATGTTAAGAACCTGCATTTTGGATTTTGGTGGGAAATGGGGATTCTCATTTGCCACTGATTGAGTTCTCCTATAACAACAGTTATCACAGCAGCATCGGATGTGCACCATTCGAGGCTCTTTATGGTCGGAAATGTAGATCACCGATCTGTTGGACTGAAGTTGGAGATAATCGCATAACTGGGCCAGAGCTTATTCAGGAAACCAATGACAAGATAGCTCAGATTCAGAGAAGATTGCAAGTTACAAGAAGCAGACAAAAGAGCTACGCTGACAAACGGCGTAAGCCGTTGGAATTCCAAGTGGGAGACCGTGTCATGTTAAAGGTTTCTCCGTGGAAAGGTGTAGTACGTTTTGGAACAAAAGGCAAGTTAGCACCACGATACGTGGGACCGTTCGAAATCATCGAACGTATTGGTCCTGTGGCGTATAGATTGAGATTATCAGATGAACTCAGTGGTGTGCATGATGTGTTTCACGTCTCGAACTTAAAGAAATGCCTTGCTGACGAACCACTCGTCATTCCACTTGAAGAAATTCAAGTCGATGATCAATTACATTTCATAGAAGAACCTTTAGAGATTATGGATCGCAAAGTCAAGCAACTGAGGCGAAGCCGTATTCCGATTGTAAAGGTTCGTTGGAATTCAAGACGCGGACCCGAGTTTACTTGGGAACGTGAGGATCACATGAAGTTAAAGTATCCCCAAGTGTTTGAAGAGGAAGCTGTACCCGATAACAATTCTTAAATTTCGGGACGAAATTTCTTTAACAAGGGGAGACTGTAACATCAGTGCCGGAACCGTCACCGGAACAGTGATCGTAACAGTACATGAACAGTAATCAGGTACAACTTTCATGTAATTCGGTGTATTTCATAATCATGTTAAGTTTCAGAATCATTTCATGTTACCAAAACAGTGAATTCATAGTCATTTCAGAGAAATCAGTTCAGAACAATGGTTCTTGAGTCAGATTATTATCTGGCAACACAGAATCATCATATGATTTATTTGTTAGGATCTTATTATGTATAAACGTATGTGAGGCCTTACAGGACAAAACAACACGAATATCGTTAAGTGAATGCTAAACCGACAGATTATTCGTATAGGTGACGATCTGTACGAATAAATCTGAAAGTTTAACGTTCTGAATGATATTCAATAATTAGAAAACAATATTGAAGAGTGTAGTTATCGTCGTGTTTGATCGGGTGACGATTCGAACAAATACGCGCGATGACCGCGTGATTCGATTTAAACCCTAAATAAATATTTTGTAAATTAAATAATTAAAAGATATTTAGTTAATTTATTAGGAATCACAATCTAAAATAATTTTATGACTCTATTTTAAAACCGAGTCGTTTCGTCACGAAAACGACGTTTTTACGCGAAACCGATCAAAACCGAACGAACCTGAACGAACCCGGTTAAATTTAAGCCATTTATTATGGCTATTCAAGCCATAAATTTCCCACCAACCAGCTCCACATCCCCACCATCGTTCACATCTCTCTCTCACTACTCTCTCTCTCTCTAACAAACCTACCTTCTCTCTAAGATTTCTACCTTGATTCTTCACGAAATCTTGCTATTTTGGTGTCAAAATCACCACCATCACTAGTAGAACTCGAAAGTACAACCGATCTAAGCTCATCACCAACTGATTTGAGGTAAATTCGTGATTTATGTGCGGTTTAAGGGTTTTGAAAACCCTAGATCGAACTCACTCAAAAATCCGGCTAACACCTTCAAAAACCTTAAGAAATCACCACTATACACACCTAGTATAGACTAGAACTTGCTGTACACTAT
Organism: Mikania micrantha; assembly: GCA_009363875.1. Taxonomy (NCBI): domain Eukaryota; kingdom Viridiplantae; phylum Streptophyta; class Magnoliopsida; order Asterales; family Asteraceae; genus Mikania; species Mikania micrantha. Next base: position 48,638,103 of record CM018680.1, on the reverse strand, counting down.
GGGATAGTCATTTGATCAAGGTTCCATGGCTGCCATGGTGGTTACCCGTTAGCCGAATGAAACCACAGCAGGTGGTCGAATGGGCATGTTCAGGCCGAATGGCCAGGTCTCTTTCGCCACCCTATTCGCCGAATGACTCCCCACCATACCCACTGCCCATTCGACGAATGGCCTTAGACCAACCAACTCTCATTCGCCGAATGGTTAGCCGAATCACTCTAGTCCCGAAACAGCCCATTCGCCGAACCAACTTCCTTCGGCCCAGTCACATTCGCTGGAACCTATCCATTCGACCCACCTTGCTTCGCCCGAACTAGAACCATTCGACCATCTTCTTTCGGCCACTCCCTCATTCGTTCAGCACCTTCCATTCGACCAAGCATCCTTTTCGGCCTGGGCTCATACGGCCTACCTTCTTTCGGCCCAATACACCCATCCAGCCCATCTTTCTTTTGCTAATCATGAAGGGGTCGGTCATGAGAACTAGAGTTGGGTAGAGTTTTGGATTCATCATGTGTGAGGGTGCATGAGAAATGGTGTGTGTAAGCATGCATGTTAGCCTAATGTATGTGTGTGTGCATGCAAAATGGGAGTGTTACATCGGGGAATAACCTTAGGGTTTCATGCAACCAACTTTGGAAAAATCATAAGTATCAAAGAATAACACAAGGATTGGGTGTTGATTTAAGTGTTAACACTTGACCCTTAAGGGAAATCTATGCAAATTTTGCAACTAACCTAGATGATTTACATAAATTATCTATGTCTAGTTAATCAATATGTTAACAAGTACCATTGAGCACACAAAGTTTTATAATGGGTCGAGATTGGCCCAAGGGGCTTATTCTAAGCCCATCATGTGTTAAACATTCTTTTAATTAAAATTAAATATGTTTTAATAAAAGAAAATGACTTATAAACTTAATTAAATCGTACTAAATAATGTTTTTCTAAATAATTAACCTATAGTGAAATAAATTAAATACGACTTAACTAAGAACTTGTAACGATTAATTGCAGGATAAGGGTTATCAATGGGTAATAAGTTAGATAAATTCAATGAAGTCATAGAAACACATTAGTAAATTAGGACACTTAGTTGCACACCGAGACCAAACCCTAGATACGACGATTATCGTATATACTTATCGTATTCGAATTCTTTTAAAAACAAATCAGGAACCGAAGATACATAGGCTACAACAACGAGCGCGCATTTTGTGGTAATTCAGTACAAAGCAACACAGGTGAGTTCATTGCCCCTTTTCTAAACATTTTTGTTTTAAAACGCGGGGCTGAGAAGCATGCGTAAACTGTTTTTATTTAAACTGTTTATTTAAATGCTTTTATTTATTATATGTTTTACATATATATGTTTGTGGATACTCCTAGACTCCTGTCTAGGAAATTATTGAACAGATCTAGTGATCTAATAAATTTAAGTACTCTTAAGAGTAATACCTTAAATTTAAATCCTAATTCAACCCTTAGTCCATCAAATTCAAATTCAAGAATCTAAACTCAAAGTGAAATCAAATGAACAAAATCAAACGATCATATTCAAGGGAATCATAACTCAGTGTGTGATCTGAGGCCCAAGAATCATAATCAAATCAAATCAATTATCATTCAAAATCATGAGAACTCAAAGAATCACGAATCAAGAGACTCAAGAGATCAGAAATCATAAATGTGTGTGACTCATTGAAATAATGAAATCATTATGATCTAATGAACTCATTAATACTCAAGTCAAGGTGGATGTCAGTTGTATATGGAATCAAGACCACGTGTAACACACATATAAAGTCCCTCTCAGGTATAGAAGACTCTTGTAGTCAGGCTATACGGGCAATAACATGAACGATCAAATGAAATCAATATCAAAGTCAAAATCAGGAGAATCAAGAGGTCAAGAATCACAGGATATCCTTAAAGTCCCCGCTTGTACAGAAGACCTTTGGGTCAAGCTGTAAGGGCAAAACAATAAAGTCCCCGCTTGTACAGAAGACCTTTGGGTCAAGCTGTAAGGGCAAAACATTAAAATCCCGCGCAGTTCAGGTGTACTCCTTGTGAGTTATGCCTGACATGGGTCACGTGTGAGAGGTTACGACTTGGACAACCACCAACAACTAAGTCTAACTGATTGAGTAAAATTATACCCAATCATCATGTCTTAGTTGTATTTAAATGTTTTATTTAATTAATAAATTAAATATTTGACGTTTTACTATTATCACTGTCTTTTTGGGAAATCATATATCCATGAGGAACCCAATAAATCGAAGGCATATCAGATTTCAATATCATGATCTAAATCAGAGGTGTTGGGTAAAAATGCTTAATTATCATTAACAACAGTGTCATATACATATTAGTATGTGGTGGGATAGAGTCTGGGCTTGACCCTTTCGTGATTCCCTATATATAAGCATACCGATGTGGATATTACATGTGGAGTTAATGAGGTTAGGGTCTTTACCAAAAGAGGTTTTCAAATCATTATCATACCATTTCCAATTCATTTTCAAATACTAAACTATATGAACTCACCAACCATGTGTTGACTTGATCTTTCTGCATGACTTCTCAGGTGACGGACAGGTCAACTAAGGAGTTATTCCTTTCGTACTAGGACTTCAGATAGAAGGCTTAGCTTTTGGACCTGCATTATTTTTGAAGACATCATTATGCAAATTATTTTGTATATCTTGTGTAAATACAAGATAGAAATACATGATGTTAATGGTAGATTTACATTGTTAAATTATAAACAATACTGATGTAATTTAACTTCGTAATTCTATTATGTTTAGCATTTCTCATTTGTATCATGTGCAATGTAAACAATCTGATCATCACGATTATCACTCACGATATCGCGCCCCGGGAACTTTCCGCCCGACGGGACAACCGATCCTATCCCGCCGGCTCGGGGTGTGACAGATTGGTATCAGAGCCATGGTTATAGAGAAATATAGGTCACTTAATTAAACGGTTTGGCCTAGACTATAACCTAGGGACCCTGCATGTAGAGAACATAGGAATTAGGAATTTACTTGCATTGTGTCTTCTGCATTCGATCATTGCACAAACCAATGTTCTATTGGTTATGATTAGAATGTCGTCAAGAAGACAACCATCACCGCCTCCACCTTCGCAAGAGACGGATTCAGCAGTCGAGGCACTTGCAACTATGATCACTGAACAGTTGGTGGCGATTCTCCCTGGAATCATCACCCGGATCAGGAACAGTGAGAAGTTTGCTAAAATCTTCCCACTACTTTCTACAGAGCAGGAGAAATCGGAAACAGGAGAGTCAAGCAAGAAGCGAAAAAGAGGTCATCCTGAAAAATCAAAAGACCTTGTAATCTACACTGAGGCCATTCCTCTACGCCAGATGGCCGTTGCTCCAGAGTTGGGGAGTCGTAAGTATTATACTGGCAAGTTTCCTTTATGTGCCATGTGCGGTCTTCACCATTCTAAGGATAAACTGTGCAAACATTGTCTGAACTGCGGGAAAAGGGGACACTGGAGTCGTGACTGTAATAATCCCCCGACTCATAACCAAAATCCTGGAAACACTACATATCCTCTTCCTCGATACAGAAAAGATTGCTATGTGTGCGGACTGTCCGAACACATTTCACGAGACTGCCCCGTGAGGACATCTTCCCCCAATCCTGCACAATCTAAGGGAAAAGCTTCCCTCTGTTCGGTTTGTCACCACCATCATCGAGCTGAACTCTCATGTGTACAATGCACGCACTGTGGAGAGACGGGACACTGGATTCAACAGTGTCGGTTAAATTCGATCAGGAAACAGAAACAAAAACCGAGCACCTCTACTTCCTCTCAACATAACAACAACTGCTACACGTGCGGAATGCACGGACATTTCGCGAGGAAATGCCCTAGGAAAATGCCTCCAGCAGACTCAGCAGTCACCGAGGAACTACTCGTTTTACCGACTCCTGGGGAACACTCGGAGTCTGATGACCCCATAGGTATGCAAATTTCAGCTTGATACATTAAATTATTTATTAGTGTATTAATCAGAGCTGCATAGTCTGTTGTAATTCTAGAAACAATAAATTTAAGATAGCTGTAGACAAATTCAGTGCCAGAAAGATAATCAAAATCATGACTTAAGAAATCTCTAGGTTAAGTAAACGTTAAGTGATTAAATAAAGGTAGGTTGAGTCTTAATTACAGTCTAGTTACTATAGTTAGGAAAATAACCATATCTAGTAGAACATTAGAAGGCCGTAGATAGTTAGATGCTAAGGCTAGTATGTAAACTATTATTTCTTCACCTAGAACTATAAAACTCGAATCATTAGATTTAGAGAACCTCTGTTCTAGGAGACCAGGAAGGGATAAATTTTAGAACTGTGCTAAAATCATAGTTAAACTAGGATAAGTAGATCAAGGGAAATCAGTTGTGAATGCAAGATGAAGATACGCCAGAGAAAATATTCCGAATGAAAAATGGGCATTTCAAGTTACGGTAATGCCTTTTGGATAGAAGAGTGCACCTATGGTTTTCGTGGACCTCATGAACCGAGTGTGCAAACTCTATCTAGAGTAGTTTGTCATTACCATTAAGGGATGACATGCTGATTTATTCTAATACCAAGAAAACATACGAACGACATCTCGGGAATATTCTGGAGTTGTTAAAGGAAGAACTGCCCTGTCTTAGTTTCTTTCATTTTGAAACTAGGATGAGAATAAGTCATAGTTGGAACAACATTTATAATGAGTTCCGACAGTCACATGACTTTTGGGTAGAAGTAAGATAAACATACAACATCTCGCAGACGGGTATAGGATTACTTAGAAGGTAAATCATTACCTTGATCCTAATAGTACTACCATACCTTAGGTAGACCTCCCCGATATATAAAGTCTACTTTCACAGTTGAGAATAGATTAAATAGATGGTGAAGTATGTGTACGGTTATAGCAAATAACCTAAGATTTCGCCAAGTGATTTAAGGATCTTAATCAGACGATCAAGACTCAGAGTCGTGAGAGCCATCTATGAGAACTTTAAGGAGTGTGTCAGATTGTGGAGCAGAGTGACAGTTCAAGATAAACCGGATAAAATACCTACTACCAAAATGGTGGGTGGATTCCGGTGATAGGTAAATCCAGAAGACTCACTCTTGAGAAGGCACACGTGCCAAATAATCAGTGCATCCGAGCGCCGATAAAATGTATCGAGACTTACAGAGATTTTATTGGTGACCGGGAATGAAGAAGGACATAGCCGAATATGTCGGCAGATGTCTTACGTGTGCAAGAGTAAAGGCGGAACACCAGAGACCGTCTGGTTTACTGGAACAGCCTGAGATTCCGCTCTGGAAGTGGGAACAAATAGCTATGGATTTCATTACCAAGCTACCCCGCACTTCTAGTGGTCACGATACGATTTGGGTGATTATTGATCGTTTAACAAAATCTGCTCACTTCTTGCCGATGCGTGAAACCTTCACGATGGATAGACTGGCTAGATTGTACATCAATGAGATAGTGGTACGCCATGGTGTACCATTGTCAATTATTTCTGACAGAGACAGCAGATTTACTTCAAGGTTCTGGAAATCACTGCAGAAGTCTCTAGGGACGCAGTTAAATCTAAGTACAGCCTACCATCCACAAACGGACGGTCAAAGCGAACGTACGATTCAGACCCTAGAGGATATGTTAAGAACCTGCATTTTGGATTTTGGTGGGAAATGGGGATTCTCATTTGCCACTGATTGAGTTCTCCTATAACAACAGTTATCACAGCAGCATCGGATGTGCACCATTCGAGGCTCTTTATGGTCGGAAATGTAGATCACCGATCTGTTGGACTGAAGTTGGAGATAATCGCATAACTGGGCCAGAGCTTATTCAGGAAACCAATGACAAGATAGCTCAGATTCAGAGAAGATTGCAAGTTACAAGAAGCAGACAAAAGAGCTACGCTGACAAACGGCGTAAGCCGTTGGAATTCCAAGTGGGAGACCGTGTCATGTTAAAGGTTTCTCCGTGGAAAGGTGTAGTACGTTTTGGAACAAAAGGCAAGTTAGCACCACGATACGTGGGACCGTTCGAAATCATCGAACGTATTGGTCCTGTGGCGTATAGATTGAGATTATCAGATGAACTCAGTGGTGTGCATGATGTGTTTCACGTCTCGAACTTAAAGAAATGCCTTGCTGACGAACCACTCGTCATTCCACTTGAAGAAATTCAAGTCGATGATCAATTACATTTCATAGAAGAACCTTTAGAGATTATGGATCGCAAAGTCAAGCAACTGAGGCGAAGCCGTATTCCGATTGTAAAGGTTCGTTGGAATTCAAGACGCGGACCCGAGTTTACTTGGGAACATGAGGATCACATGAAGTTAAAGTATCCCCAAGTGTTTGAAGAGGAAGCTGTACCCGATAACAATTCTTAAATTTCGGGACGAAATTTCTTTAACAAGGGGAGACTGTAACATCAGTGCCGGAACCGTCACCGGAACAGTGATCGTAACAGTACATGAACAGTAATCAGGTACAACTTTCATGTAATTCGGTGTATTTCATAATCATGTTAAGTTTCAGAATCATTTCATGTTACCAAAACAGTGAATTCATAGTCATTTCAGAGAAATCAGTTCAGAACAATGGTTCTTGAGTCAGATTATTATCTGGCAACACAGAATCATCATATGATTTATTTGTTAGGATCTTATTATGTATAAACGTATGTGAGGCCTTACAGGACAAAACAACACGAATATCGTTAAGTGAATGCTAAACCGACAGATTATTCGTATAGGTGACGATCTGTACGAATAAATCTGAAAGTTTAACGTTCTGAATGATATTCAATAATTAGAAAACAATATTGAAGAGTGTAGTTATCGTCGTGTTTGATCGGGTGACGATTCGAACAAATACGCGCGATGACCGCGTGATTCGATTTAAACCCTAAATAAATATTTTGTAAATTAAATAATTAAAAGATATTTAGTTAATTTATTAGGAATCACAATCTAAAATAATTTTATGACTCTATTTTAAAACCGAGTCGTTTCGTCACGAAAACGACGTTTTTACGCGAAACCGATCAAAACCGAACGAACCTGAACGAACCCGGTTAAATTTAAGCCATTTATTATGGCTATTCAAGCCATAAATTTCCCACCAACCAGCTCCACATCCCCACCATCGTTCACATCTCTCTCTCACTACTCTCTCTCTCTCTAACAAACCTACCTTCTCTCTAAGATTTCTACCTTGATTCTTCACGAAATCTTGCTATTTTGGTGTCAAAATCACCACCATCACTAGTAGAACTCGAAAGTACAACCGATCTAAGCTCATCACCAACTGATTTGAGGTAAATTCGTGATTTATGTGCGGTTTAAGGGTTTTGAAAACCCTAGATCGAACTCACTCAAAAATCCGGCTAACACCTTCAAAAACCTTAAGAAATCACCACTATACACACCTAGTATAGACTAGAACTTGCTGTACACTATGGGATAGTCATTTGATCAAGGTTCCATGGCTGCCATGGTGGTTACCCGTTAGCCGAATGAAACCACAGCAGGTGGTCGAATGGGCATGTTCAGGCCGAATGGCCAGGTCTCTTTCGCCACCCTATTCGCCGAATGACTCCCCACCATACCCACTGCCCATTCGACGAATGGCCTTAGACCAACCAACTCTCATTCGCCGAATGGTTAGCCGAATCACTCTAGTCCCGAAACAGCCCATTCGCCGAACCAACTTCCTTCGGCCCAGTCACATTCGCTGGAACCTATCCATTCGACCCACCTTGCTTCGCCCGAACTAGAACCATTCGACCATCTTCTTTCGGCCACTCCCTCATTCGTTCAGCACCTTCCATTCGACCAAGCATCCTTTTCGGCCTGGGCTCATACGGCCTACCTTCTTTCGGCCCAATACACCCATCCAGCCCATCTTTCTTTTGCTAATCATGAAGGGGTCGGTCATGAGAACTAGAGTTGGGTAGAGTTTTGGATTCATCATGTGTGAGGGTGCATGAGAAATGGTGTGTGTAAGCATGCATGTTAGCCTAATGTATGTGTGTGTGCATGCAAAATGGGAGTGTTACATCGGGGAATAACCTTAGGGTTTCATGCAACCAACTTTGGAAAAATCATAAGTATCAAAGAATAACACAAGGATTGGGTGTTGATTTAAGTGTTAACACTTGACCCTTAAGGGAAATCTATGCAAATTTTGCAACTAACCTAGATGATTTACATAAATTATCTATGTCTAGTTAATCAATATGTTAACAAGTACCATTGAGCACACAAAGTTTTATAATGGGTCGAGATTGGCCCAAGGGGCTTATTCTAAGCCCATCATGTGTTAAACATTCTTTTAATTAAAATTAAATATGTTTTAATAAAAGAAAATGACTTATAAACTTAATTAAATCGTACTAAATAATGTTTTTCTAAATAATTAACCTATAGTGAAATAAATTAAATACGACTTAACTAAGAACTTGTAACGATTAATTGCAGGATAAGGGTTATCAATGGGTAATAAGTTAGATAAATTCAATGAAGTCATAGAAACACATTAGTAAATTAGGACACTTAGTTGCACACCGAGACCAAACCCTAGATACGACGATTATCGTATATACTTATCGTATTCGAATTCTTTTAAAAACAAATCAGGAACCGAAGATACATAGGCTACAACAACGAGCGCGCATTTTGTGGTAATTCAGTACAAAGCAACACAGGTGAGTTCATTGCCCCTTTTCTAAACATTTTTGTTTTAAAACGCGGGGCTGAGAAGCATGCGTAAACTGTTTTTATTTAAACTGTTTATTTAAATGCTTTTATTTATTATATGTTTTACATATATATGTTTGTGGATACTCCTAGACTCCTGTCTAGGAAATTATTGAACAGATCTAGTGATCTAATAAATTTAAGTACTCTTAAGAGTAATACCTTAAATTTAAATCCTAATTCAACCCTTAGTCCATCAAATTCAAATTCAAGAATCTAAACTCAAAGTGAAATCAAATGAACAAAATCAAACGATCATATTCAAGGGAATCATAACTCAGTGTGTGATCTGAGGCCCAAGAATCATAATCAAATCAAATCAATTATCATTCAAAATCATGAGAACTCAAAGAATCACGAATCAAGAGACTCAAGAGATCAGAAATCATAAATGTGTGTGACTCATTGAAATAATGAAATCATTATGATCTAATGAACTCATTAATACTCAAGTCAAGGTGGATGTCAGTTGTATATGGAATCAAGACCACGTGTAACACACATATAAAGTCCCTCTCAGGTATAGAAGACTCTTGTAGTCAGGCTATACGGGCAATAACATGAACGATCAAATGAAATCAATATCAAAGTCAAAATCAGGAGAATCAAGAGGTCAAGAATCACAGGATATCCTTAAAGTCCCCGCTTGTACAGAAGACCTTTGGGTCAAGCTGTAAGGGCAAAACAATAAAGTCCCCGCTTGTACAGAAGACCTTTGGGTCAAGCTGTAAGGGCAAAACATTAAAATCCCGCGCAGTTCAGGTGTACTCCTTGTGAGTTATGCCTGACATGGGTCACGTGTGAGAGGTTACGACTTGGACAACCACCAACAACTAAGTCTAACTGATTGAGTAAAATTATACCCAATCATCATGTCTTAGTTGTATTTAAATGTTTTATTTAATTAATAAATTAAATATTTGACGTTTTACTATTATCACTGTCTTTTTGGGAAATCATATATCCATGAGGAACCCAATAAATCGAAGGCATATCAGATTTCAATATCATGATCTAAATCAGAGGTGTTGGGTAAAAATGCTTAATTATCATTAACAACAGTGTCATATACATATTAGTATGTGGTGGGATAGAGTCTGGGCTTGACCCTTTCGTGATTCCCTATATATAAGCATACCGATGTGGATATTACATGTGGAGTTAATGAGGTTAGGGTCTTTACCAAAAGAGGTTTTCAAATCATTATCATACCATTTCCAATTCATTTTCAAATACTAAACTATATGAACTCACCAACCATGTGTTGACTTGATCTTTCTGCATGACTTCTCAGGTGACGGACAGGTCAACTAAGGAGTTATTCCTTTCGTACTAGGACTTCAGATAGAAGGCTTAGCTTTTGGACCTGCATTATTTTTGAAGACATCATTATGCAAATTATTTTGTATATCTTGTGTAAATACAAGATAGAAATACATGATGTTAATGGTAGATTTACATTGTTAAATTATAAACAATACTGATGTAATTTAACTTCGTAATTCTATTATGTTTAGCATTTCTCATTTGTATCATGTGCAATGTAAACAATCTGATCATCACGATTATCACTCACGATATCGCGCCCCGGGAACTTTCCGCCCGACGGGACAACCGATCCTATCCCGCCGGCTCGGGGTGTGACAGGTAGTGGGATCAACGACGGCTGTCAAATCCTTCATATCAGCAATGGAAATGTCCGGGGAATTACCCAGACGTGTCAACAAGGAATGATTCGCAGCACCAATGCGAGAGTAGCATTGGTAATCCATTGCTCGGCCGAGGGATCATAACAGGGACTTTCCTCCTAAAACAGACCTCTATCCGAATATTTGTAACCAGCTCGAAGACCATTGTGGTAACCAACAGTGAGGCACACAGAGTTCACGTCATCAAGCAGTTGAACATATACATGGTTGTCCTTGATGCGATTAAAAACACTGCGAAATCCCTGGGTAACAAGCCACGATCGATCGGTAACAAGCCGCCTATTCATCTCTGACACTTCCAATACCTCACGCTACAACCTCTAGTTTTCTACAGATAAATGAGCCACCTCCACACGGGCCGCAAGTGAATCTCCCTACGCCTCCTCAAGACCCACACGTTTGCAATCAAGCAAACCCTTCGAATTCCTCACCTCCTCCTACAATTGAAATCACTTTGCTGAATCTATAGCTTCTCAGCATAACGCTCAACATCGGCATCAAGTTCACTAACACACACTTCAAACGCTGCCACCTTGCCTTTCGCTAAACGAATGGCTTCCCTGAGATCTTGAGCCTCTGCACGAAGAGCCTCCACATCCAAAAGTTCACCAAGAAGTTGCTTCTTATCCTCTAACGCCTTTATAAGTTCATCTTCCACAGACGCTATCTTCTGTTGTAACTTCATGGCAACATCAGATCGATGCTGCAAACGCTTAACAATCTCCCTGTGCTAAGCCTTGATGAGTTTCCAGTGACGACGAAAACTGATGAGCCAAAACAATTGAATCCAAATCCCGGTAAGAAGTCCTAGGAACGAGCACTAAGGAAACCAAATTCTTAGTATGAGGAACCACTTATGGCAAAACAACATCAGTCTCCATAGCGGCCACTGTAACAGTTACTACCTCAGTAAGCACAGCATTAGTATGAATCTCAAGAGACTCCGAAAACCCAGGAGCACCCAACCCACCAGGATAAATTATCACATTCAGCTCACATGACACCCGGATAGGGAAACCAACATATCCTGCCACATCCGCATCAACAACCTGCATGCCTTTTTTTCTACGTAAAGATTAGACTTAATTAAATGAAATCATGAAACTCAGGGAAGCATTTAATGAAAGAGTGGTGAACAATTAAAAAGGGTATGGCCAGCCGCAGATCAGTCAAGATAGCTGGGAAAAGAGGGAAGGTCCTTACCCAGGGGCAACGACCAGAAGGACAAATGGATGGACTTATGGGGAAGAACCAAGGAAGGAAGCTATAAAGAACAGGTTTAAGGAAACTGAAGGCATTCATTACTCCACAACTACCAAATATACAAGAATTAAAGAGAAGAAGTCGTCGGTGTTATAGACAACCGAAAGATCCTTATGCCAGGGGCCTGGGGAATTCTCTCTTGTGTGTCACGTTGATATGCCTTAAAGTCCTGTAATGTCTTTGTAAGGAACTTCCTTTGTAATCCTTTGTAACCCATGTCATGAGGAACGACCGTTCCACCCCCACTTTATAAAAGAGTTTATCACTTGAGCTTTGCTTGTGTTGTTCATAACTACATCCGCTATAATTTGGTTCTTCACTTATAATAAACTAAACATTGATATTTGTATATATGGGGAACCAATTATAATTCAAAGATATAATCCATATAACTACTTTCTAGTTTCTTTCTTTATCAGTATAGAATTAATTAGAACTGTATGCAATTGGTTTGGGAGGAGACAACTCCATGGCTTTTTAATGCGAAGGTCATGAGTTCGAGTCTCACTTATAACAATATGTTCTAGTGGGTTAGAGGCTATATCACAGTGGGTTTTCGGACGGTGGGTTTCCATTGGAATTGTGGAGAGCCAGGTCACTAGCATTGTCTGCGCTTTGCGAACATGGGTGGTCTTTTGGTATTGGGTTTACCCGATTGACTGAACATAAATTGTATTCATTGTAAGTTCAAAAATAATCAATATATGCAGACAAAGTCACATCTTTATCGAGTTCTTGTCCTTGTCCATGGCCATCTCTAGTGATCGGAGATGAAAAGAAATTCTCGGCAAAGTATAAAGATGTCAAATATGCTTGCAAATATATATATATAGTGGGAGGTTCAAAAGGGAACCACAAAAAAGTTCTTGTAAATACTCATAAAAAACTCGTTTTCTTATGCGAAAAAAGTTCTTGTAAATACTCATGAAAAAGTCGTTTTCTCATGTGAAAATACGGGTTTTTTTTCAAATTTTTCGGAGCTTTTACATATAAACTCGTGTAGAATAAGTTTTTAAAGAAAAAAAATCATTTTTGGTAAAAACAAAAACAAATTTCAGCTTTTTTTTGTCTTTTTCGAAAAAAATATATATGTGTGTATGTGCAGCAATATCATCTTCATCATTGAAAGAGGTGTGTGATTGACCAATAAAAAGGGTATTCATAGATGTCATTACCAGCAGCTTCTTCATCAGAAGTGTAAATGTGTCATTTACCAGCAGCTTCGCTGTGACAATCCAACTTTTCGGATTAACCTCGTTAACTGAAAGTGGTTAGATCACAGGCCCAACAAGACAAAGAAGGCCCAGTAAGGCCCAAGAAGGCCCAGTAAGGCCAAGGTAGGCCAATGAGGCCCAATAGTAGTTATGAAGCCCAATTGAATAGGAAGTAAGCCCAATCACAAACCTGAGGCCCAAGGGAGGTCCAATTACAAATTCAAGGCCCAAGATAGGCCCAATTATATTTTGTGAGACCCAAGTGAACAGAAGGTAGGCCCAATGAGCCTAAGGTAGGCCCAATTGGCCCAAATGGATTAATTGAACCCAATAGTATTCCAATTGATCAAATTAGTGATAGTTCGGGAATTTCGGTTCAACTTTGTTAACCGAAATGTTAGGTAATCAAACAAAACCAAGCCTGAGGGTTAGAATTAAGAAAGATCAGTCTTAATAGGATTACTTTGCAAGGATCAAGCTTGAAATTATTTAAAAATTCACAATTTTGACTTTAGAAGTCAAAATTCGTAGGGTATATCAATGGGGTTTTTGAATTACACATCAATACATGGTTACAAACTGAATTAAACATTCATGAATACCACATTGATGATTATAATCATCAATCAGTAGTTACTTTGCAATTATTGATCGAATTAACTCCAAGGTTAATCCAAGAGGTTGAAACCGCTACTTGATTCAATAGAAACCTCATCAATCGACTGAAACGTTACGAATTGAACATTCATATACCTTATTCGGCAACATTAGAGTCTTATACATCCTACAATTCGAAGTTATAAACTAAGGGAAGAAGGATTGTATCGAAGCTTGGCCGAAAGTTGAGTATCAAGTCGAGATAGATCAATTCGCTATCAAATCAAGTAAGTATTCATTCCTACACATACTAAACATGCCGACTAAGCATACACATGACACAATTTCATTCAAAGATCTGGAATTGATAAGGTTCGAATTCTAGGGCTTGTTTTAAGAACGGTTTTGGGGGTTTCTGGTTTAATCAGTGTAATAATCGAAATAGATTACATGGGTAGCTTCATAAATAGCCGACTAAGGTTAATCCCAAATCAATTTCGGCTAAAAACATCGAATTATAGCATTTCAATTTCTAGGGTTCTTGAGCAAAACGGTTTTGGGGATTTTTATACAAATGAGTTCAAGAATCAAATTAAGTATTATGGTTAGTTTCAGAAAGCTCCGAAGTAGGATAATCCTATGTTAATTACAGTTAATAACAACGAATTGTATGAATTCGGTTGTTAGGGTTCTTCAACAAGAACGAGTTAGGGGTTTTTGGTTTAAATTAAATCGATAGTAAAAATTAAGACTTTAGATAGCTTCGAAATCATTGTTTTATTGAAAACCATATGGATTTGCAGATTACAGTATCGAATTCGATGTAATAGATTTAAGGAAGTTAGAAATTTAGTTCGACATGGGTAAAACCAATTGGTTTGGGTTATAATGAATGATTTTTGAAATTGAAACCATATATTGGGTCGAATGGATTGCAGCAACAAAACCCCATGGGTTTAAGGTCGATCAGAATTCGAATTGGGGATCAATCGAGATGAAATTGCTTCGGCTATAGTTGCCAAAGGGAATCGGTTGGGGGTCAAGTTAAAACAATTAATTCCGGATGTCTAATGCGAAACCCTAGCGGGCCGGAGTGGTAAGATGCGTGTGATGGGAGTGGGGGGTCGTGGGTTCGATCCCGGGTTCCACCATTTTTTTGAGAAAAAAAACCATTTTAGTATTTTTGACATAACTTTCGCATACGAAATCCGTTTCAACCCGTTCGAATTTCGTTGGAACCAGAATTTCATCCCGAACCAATTGGAATGATAAAAATGGTATTTCAATCCGAAAACGAAATCGCGTATAATTACGTTTATTTAAATAAAATCGTAGGTGATTTTATTTAAACGATTTCAAAGTCACGCGTATTTACGTATGCACATTTCTAACACTTTAGCATACGTGTGTTGACACGTATGTGATTTCAAGCATAAAACGACATTTCGAATAACATTAAGTTATTGTTTAAACACAGATTCTTCGTAAAGGATCTTTTACGCGAGTGCACGAGTATTTGATCATTCTGCAACTACCAAAGGTGCGTACACGGCCCCTTTCTTATTTTAAACTGTTTTGGGGGAGAAAACATGTGCAACAAACTCTTTTTAGATACATATCACTTGCATGAGTTAGCTGTTTACATTATGTGACAACATAGCAATTGAAAGTCCTTACACACCTCGAACCGTTTAGTTTGCCGTAGTGTAAAGCGTGGTAGTTGGAAATAGATCTATTAGGTTTGACAAACCTCACCTGGTAGATGGGATCTACGCAGGTGTTTGACTGACCAAACACATTTTACTATTGTTGTGCTAGACAATAGTGGCAAGGCAAAAAAACATGCTATAGCATGGCAATTCGTCAGCTTCGGTGTCGACCACTTATGTAAATAGTTTATATGACTAGCTATCATGACTGTGCATGTGTGATTATGTTATCTACAAAATTGATATTCAACTGCTGTTTTGAACATTGTGAATGCTTAAAACCTGTGTTATGCACCAACCTTTGTGTTCACTTGATTTACATGTTTTCTCAGGACGCTAAGGCGCGCATTAAAGCTGGCATGGACTAGGAGATAGAGTCGCATGCATTTTAAACATTTTAGATATTTGGATTTGAACATTTGAAAACTTTGTATTGTATTTTACATTTTACAACTGTTACTGGTTTTATAACGCTTCCGCAAATTCTGAAAACTCTGATGTTATGTTTTAAAGACCAAAGTATGTTTTGAAATTCATATAGAGGTCTTCGTTATGTCTAATGATCTGAGATCCTGGTTTGTCACGTTCCCAAACGGTATGATTCCGTTAGTTGAAAATTGGGGGTGTGACATTCGCCTTCTTCATCATGTGTTGTTTCATCGGTGGCATCAGTTTCATCTTCTTCGTGCCAAATATGATTATTACCAATAAAAATGTCAACAAAAAAGAGAGTTATTTATGTGTATTTCATATGGAAAATGAACCATTCACTCGTTTCCTATTATTTGAACAAGAAAATGACGTATTTCATATGTGAAATACACATAAAAGTCTCGTTTTCACATGTGAAAGTTGCTCAAAAAACTAAAAAAAAACGCTGAAAAATTTTAAAAAAAATCAAAATGGATTTTCCTTTAAAAACGTAATCTACACGATTGTATTTGTAAAAGCTCCGAAAAAAATATCTGTGTGTGTGCAACAATATCATCTTCATCATTGAAATATGTGTGTGATTGACCAATAAAAAGGGTATTCATAGATGTCATTACCAGCGGCTTCTTCATCAGAGGTATCATTACCAGTAGCTTCGCCTTCTTCATCATGTGTCATTTTATGGGTGGCATCAGTTTCATCTTCTTCATGCCAAATATGAATATTACCAATAAAAATGCCAATAAAAAAAAGTATTTATATGGATATTACCTTCATAAATTTCTTGGTCTGGACAAAGTGGAAGTTTAAAAGAAGGACATGTGTCCTTAATACAAATACTTTCTTGATGTCTTTCCTTTTTCCACATTTTTATGTACTTCTCATATCTTTTGCAGTAATTTCTCTGTGTCATCCCCCTAGACATCCTTGTCTTCAAAGCTTCCTGCTCTCCCACTTCTTCGAGATCTGTAATCGACAGTTGTTTGGGAACCTTTTCAGGCTCGTGATATTGTATCTTGTCAAAGTTGATCAAAACAGAGCGTGAGAAAAAGATTCTTTGAGCTCGATATGAAGGGTAATCACAGTATGGTGTCCAGACTGTGACAATCCGACTTTTCGGATTAATCTTATTAACTGAAAGTGGTTAGATCACAGGCCTAACAAGACATGTAAGGCCCAGTAAGGCCCAAGAAGGCCCAGTAAGGCCAAGGAAGGCCCAATAGGGCCAAGGTAGGCCCAATGAGCCCAAAGTAGGCCCAATGGTATTTAGGAGGTCCAATTGGGTTAATCAAGCCCAATAATATTCCAATGGGTCGATTAGTGACAATTCGGTATTCCGGATTAATTCCGTTAACTTTAGAATAAATTGAAATGTTATGTAGTCGGAAAAAAAAAATAAATTGCAAGGGTTAGAATTGTTCAAAACGAGATATAAGGTCCACAATTTCAAGGATTAAACTTACAATTTGATGCAATAGTTAATTTGACTTATAAAGTCAAAATCCTATGGTCTATCAACTTAAAATTCAAAAAAATTGAATAACCAATTGTAGTTAACTGAATTAAATCAGTTTAAATCATCACCATGATGATCATTAATAACTAAAATACGTTATTGAGCTATTAAACAACAATTTAAGTCCAAGATTAAACCAAAAGGTTGTAACCGTTTATAATTAATACCAAATTCGTATAATTCATTCATAAATTCACAAAATTGAACTCTATCATACACTTTTCGGCATACTTAGAACCTATTACAAACATCAATTTGATCCTTGAAGCTGTGGATAAACGATTTCGAGTGGGAGCCGGCCGAAAATCAAGTCTCAAGTTGATTTCAATCGATCGAACATCAAACGAGGTAAAACTTGACTCCTAAACAACCTAAATGTTCCGACTAAACATAAACCTATGTTAATTCGATGTTATAATCTCGATTTATACAAGTTCAAACAATTAGGGTTTGTGATAAAGTCGTTTTGTGGTTTTCGATCCAAATAAGTTCAAAAACCAAATTAAACTACACAGATAGTATCGTGGTGTTTCATGTAACGAAAAGCATATGATGATTTCATCTAGTTTTAACAAATTGATCGATTTCGATTTCTAGGGCTTTTCGGTTTGAATGATTTGGGGATTTTGATTTAAATGAGTTCAAAAATGAAATTAAAGATCACTGTTAGTTTCAGAAAGCCCCGATGAAGAATAGCCCTATGTTAATTACATCTAACAACAACGAATTGCAAGAATTCGATTGTTAGGGTTTTTAGGCATAAAACGTTTTGGGGTTTTTGTTCTTAATGAACATAAAAATTGAATTAAACAACTTATAAGGGTTCGAAATATCATATCAATTGAAAACCATATGGTTTTGGAACTGATTGGATTTGAATTGGGGTTCAATTGGGATCCAATTGTTTCGGCTAGGATAAACAAAAGGGGAAACCGACTATTGTTGGTTAAAATCATTTAAGTTGGAATCTATTAACAAAAGTGGAACCAGATCAGATGGTAGTGTGTGGGTATTATAAAGTGGAGGTCGCGGGTTCGATCCCGGCCCCTGCTTGTTTTTTTTTTTTGGAATTT
Organism: Mikania micrantha; assembly: GCA_009363875.1. NCBI lineage: Eukaryota > Viridiplantae > Streptophyta > Magnoliopsida > Asterales > Asteraceae > Mikania > Mikania micrantha. Next base: position 48,619,763 of record CM018680.1, on the reverse strand, counting down.
GAATTTTTACATTTTAACTCATAACTAGCTCGTTCTAACTCCGAATCGATCCGTTCAAATTGCGTTGGAATCATAACGAAATTTCGAACGTATTAGCATATTAAAAGGTCACATTTTAGATCAAAGAAGAAATCGCGTATAATTACGTTTATTTAAATAAAATCATATAGGATTTTATTTAAACGATTTCAAAGGCACACGTATATACGTATGCATATTCTTAACACTTAAACATACGTGTGTTGATACGTATGTGATTTCAAGCATAAAACAACATTCCAAATAACACAACGTTATTGATAAAACACAGATTCTTCGTAGAGGTGTACTTGCGCAGTTTTACGTACGTTGATCATTCTGTTTGCTATCAAAGGTGCGTACACGGCCCCTTTCTTATTTTACACTGTTTTGGGGGAGAAAACATGTGCAACAAACTCTTTTTAGATACATATCACTTGCATGAGTTAGCTGTTTACATTATGTGACAACATAGCAATTGAAAGTCCTTACACACCTCGAACCGTTTAGTTTGCTGTAACGCAAAGCGTGGTAGTTGGAAATAGATCTATTAGGTTTGACAAACCTCACCTGGTAGATGGGATCTACGCAGGTGTTTGACTGACGAAACACATTTTACTATTGTTATGCTAGACAATAGTGGCAAGGCAAAAACATGCTATAGCATGGCAATTCGTCAGCTTCAGTGTCGACCACTTATGTAAATAGTTTATATGACTAGCTATCATGACTATGCATGTGTGATTATGTTATCTGTAAAACTGTATATTCAAACTGTGGTTTCAACATTTGTGAATGCTTAAACCTGTGTATGCACCAACCTTTGTGTTGACTTGATTTACATGTTTTCTCAGGACACTAAGGCACAAGCAAGGACAAGCAGGGACTAGGATATTGAGTCTCATGCATACATTACAGTTCAAGTGTTTTAGCTTTGATCAAATAAGACATTGAATACTATTGGAATTGTATTTTACATTTCAAACCATTATGTTTTGTTATTGGTTTTTAAAACGCTTCCGCAAACATTGAAAATTTGATATTACAGTTTTAGACCAAAGTATGTTTGAATATCATATAGAGGTCTTCGTTATGTCTAATGATCTGAGATCCTGGTTTGTCACGTCCCAAACGGTATGATTCCGTTAGTTGAAAATTGGGGGTGTGACACAGACTATATCCTGAAGTAATAGTTAACGACTTAAACTACCTCATCCATTATATTAACACTGTTGAAAATTGGGATATGCAAAAACATACATCATCGGTCATGTCTAGCAGGATATCCTCCAAGTCTTCCTTCAAATTTGATTTGTTATTTTTTTCGTATGCCTGGAGCTATCATATGTGTGCAATAGTACTCATGAATAGGGATGTCTTTTGTTGACTCGCCAGATGAGCACACCCCCAAGAATATGTCTTCTATTTTGGGAATTCTTTCTAAAAAAACATCTAAAGAGTTTATAATATAAAGTCAGAAAAAAGGCAATTGTAACTGGCCCCAAAATAGTGATGGTTGAAGCCAAAAAGTCAATGGTTTATAAAATTAAGTCATAAAGTCACAATATCTCATAAAGCCATGATGGTCCCAAGAAACCAGTACTACCGTTGCTGGTAATGGTTGAAGGCAAAAGGCAATGGGCAGCAGCGCCCCATGCAACGCTGTTTAACCCAAAAGCATTCACATCCTCTAGAAACTGAAGCCAGTAGGCAGGGAAATAAAGTGAGTTGTGGCTATTTGGAGGAATCTTGGCTCCAATGAGGGAATATAAATACGCTCGTATGTGATAGATAAGCGCCTTCTCTGTTAGGTCTGCTGGAACTGCTTCAAAAGATTGTCTCAGCCAGGCTTTAGAAACTTGCATCTTCTTTTTACCAGATAGTTCATAAGATCCAAGCATTTCATGCAAACCTCCTGTGTAGAGATATCATTACAAATAACTAGATTTCCATCAACGGGAACCCTGATAAAGCATAAATATATTCTGGGCCAAAATATAAGTGGATATCTCTATCTGGGCCAAATGTAAAAGTTTTCGTATTGTTGTCAAAGAAGTCTCTAATGAACATTTGAAAGATGTGGCACTGTATATAGGGGTCATTTTTGCAATGGAATGAAAAAAGGATCCTTCAAGTTTTTCTAGGACCCTTTGATCAACCTGCCAAGGTCTGGTAACATCAAAGCTCGTTCCTGCTTTCTGAATTAACACAAAACTAAATTGTTACAAAAACATTTGAAAAACATGAATACAAAACATCAATGAGAAAACGCCATTACCGCTTTCATAGTGAAGCAACAAACCCTACAATTTCACATAATATTAAGTAGCATAAGGCTATAAGTATTGAAGCATAAATGAAAGCAATTGGAAGCAAATAACAGAAAAACAAGTAGCATAAGCCTATATGTATTGAATCATAAATGGAAGCAACTGGAAGCAAATAGACCAACACCGATCATTCTATGTATTGAAGCATAAATGTAAGCAATTGGAAGCAAATAACAGAAAATCAAGTAGCACAAGCCTCTATGTACTGAAGCACCCAACATCAATACATCATTACCACCCATTCCTCATGCATCAAATAATTCAAGCAGATATAACTGACAATGTGTTTGGGACACTAAGCTCTCATCAAACAGACAATATGTTTGGGGCATTTCCACAAACACATGGTGGGCATCAGTCAAATGAAATTTAATGAAGTTACATCAAATGAAAAAACTAATATACAGTGTAATTCTTTAACGAAATTACTACACAGCGTAATAGTCTCTTCAAAGAAAACTATATACTCACTTGTGACGGTAACGAAATCAAAGAGAATTGTAATTGGCAACACATGTAATTGAAAATTAAAGAGAATCGTAATCCATATAAAAGAATCTAAACGCATGTAATTGGAAATTAAGGAAAATGATCGGGGAACACACAGTCTCAAACTTCAAAGAGAAATTGAAGGTCAACTTCAGACTTCAGTCTTCGTGTTTTTAGGAAGTATCGTTATTTAAAGGTTTGGGATTCGAACAAGGCTTTCAGTTTTCAAGAAGGTATGGGATTCGAAATATTTAAACTTTCACACACCCTTATTTTTTGATCTTTTTACAAGGAGAAATTAGTCAAAAAAGAGACTAATACCCATGGTATTAGTGTTTGTTTTGATTTTTTTCATTTTTTACAGGATTTGTTTTACAATAGACTAATACTCGTGATATTAGTTTCTGTGTTGATTTTTTCACCTTATAAATATTTGTTTTAGCAAAATATAGACTACTATAAGACTAAATTAGTCAAAAAGAGACTAATACCCGTGGCATTAGTGGCTGTTTTGATTTTTTGATCTTTTTATAAGGATTTGTTTTACAAGTTAGCAAAATATAAGTTTGCAAAAATTAGACTACTATAGGACTGTTTCGATTTTTTCATCTTTAATCCAGGATTTGTTTTACAATTATTTTATAAGTTTGCAAAAATTAATCTACTATAAGACTAAACTATTATTTTTAGTTCAATCTCTAAAAATTCATCTTTACAAAAAATAGACAACTACAAGACTCGGTTTATTACCGTGAGTTTAAATTTGTGAGATATTTGTACAAAATTTCCAAAAAAATTTACAAAAAATAGACTACTACAAGACATAGGGTGTCTGGAAAGAGAGTAATAAGGAACAATTGAATTTGTAAAGGAACAAATACATGTTGTAAGTAAATAAGGAAGAATTTAGAGTTTAAGAAACAATTTAACGTGCAAGGGACTAAATACCTATTGTAAGGAATAATTGAATATGTAAAGGACTAAATACATGGAATTTGGACGTGGTGACAGTGGAGGTGGTCTAGACTTGATGTAAATACATCTATAAAATGGGACAGGGGGGACTTAGAGCAACTGCGGGAGGCGCGACTGTACAGGGCCCAGTTTTTTAGGGGGTCCGAAATTTTTGAAAAATTTGTATATATTGAGAATGAAATACTAGATAGTTTGAATTATGAAGATTTAAACAACAAATTTGCCTTGAAAAATGTTAGGAGAGAGTCATGTTTTATTTAGTTATTTAAGACAATAAAATACATTATTTTGCTAAAACAGTATTGTTTTACATTGTCATTTTAATCATCCTTATTTTGTGAATATATATATATATATATATGGGGCCTTTTTTGCATTCGCACAGGGCAAAAATCTCTCGGAGACGGCCTTGGACCCATCCACCCATTTATGTAAATGACATTTCTGTTTATAAATCCTTTGCCACGGTATCATTTTGTTTATTTGCAAGATGACACATCACTCATTCATCACGATTTTGTTTGTGATTTTGGCTTTGGCGAACGGTGTTTACATATTGTGCTGAATTTATAGGAAGCAAGATGATCCGGATACATCTTCTCCTTCTCTTGCTCATCCTTCAACTTCTCCTTCTCATGATCTAGATACTTCTCCTCGAAAATGGGAGAAAAATTTCATCAACAAAAACAATTTTGGACTTCTTAAAGAATGAGAACGAGGTTTTCTGGAGCCGAGAAGGAGAACTTCTTTTTGGATCAAGAACTTTTTGGATCAATTGGAACTTTTTGGATCATTTAATGTTTAGGGTTATTCAATGTTCACCTCCAATCATTTGCTCAGTTTGTATTTAACGAATGGGTTTAATCGATTTTCTATTTCATTTAATATGTTTGCATTCAATGTGTTTTGATCGGTTTTATTTTCATTCAAACTGGCCGGTTACTCGCCGATGTTAAACAAGTCGCCAGAAATTCGCATTAATGAGCTGCACTCTGCAACACGTTACTGCAAACTCGCGTGCTATAGGGTGGGTGATGGATGGGCAGTCACTATTCATTGTATATAAAAAAAATCATTATTTAATGGATTAAATATCCTGATAATGCCGTTCAAAAAAACGTAATTGTTGATTAGGTTTCATAATTCATATACGGCTTATTTGCATTCTCCTAGTCCCATGGCCCACCAGATCATATTTATTAATTATTAGGTTACTTAAATTACGATAAATATTAAAACTATTGGCTTCTTGCTAATAAGAAAAACTCATTAAATTAAAAATACATACTACATATATATTTTTTTTAAAAATATTCGGGTATTTTGGGTTTTTTTTTGGAAACCCAAACCCAACCCAAACCCGTCGGTTTTTTAAAAGTTTTACCCAAGCTCTCAACCAAAGCCCACATATTTGCTTGTAAGTGACCACAACCTTAGATCTTACTGAGTGCAGAACCAAGATGTAGTTACAAGTGCTTAAACTAGTGTTATCCACTTATTATTTGGATCTAAGAGTGATTTACACTAGATTAATGGTTCATGACATGGTTAAACCAGTTCTAATGGCTTTAAGGCCCCAAAAAATAGTATTAACATGACCATTGATTACCACCAATATTGTCCGCTTTGCCCGCTAGGAGCTCACGGCTTTGTTTTTGGTCGCCCGGGTGAAAACTTCCCATGCCGATCGGATATCACACACAACTTGCCCATATTGTTATTTCTAACATATTGATGAAATTGTTGAAAGAAACAACTCCAACTTTCATTGGTTTCTTCATCAACTATTGCATACGCTACACGCAATATGTAATTGTTAGCATTCTTTGAAAAACCAATCAAAAGCTTACCTTTAGATGGTCCCTTAAGATGAGTCCCATCTACAGATATTATCGCTTGGCAGAGATGAAAGGCTTTTAAGCAGGAAACAAATGCCCAAAAGACAAATTTAAACACAACACATTTAGGTGTATTATGTGGATGATGGAACCATGTTACTATGGTAACATCATTTGAGGTCTTCAATGCTTCAACACACCGTGGCAGCTCTTCAAAGTTGCTCTCCCAACTACCGTGAATCTTCTCTATTGCTAATCGTCTAACAGTCCATGCTTTAGAATACGTAATATCAACTTGCAGCTTCTCTTTAATATACACACGAATCTGCTTTACGATAAATGATATATCTTCACAGATTTGCAGGTTTATATGAGCAGCAACATCTTTTGATCTTAAAGAGCGGCTCGAATTGAAATATATTTCAATACACAATTCGTTGGAATATTCGTTCCATATGTTCATGTCTTCTTCCTCATCAAAATCAGGAAGAACATAGTCGTTTAACTCCTCAATGTCATCATTGAGATCAACTGCTGCTTGGGAGAATCCTTGGTAAACTCTAAAGTTGCATCGATATGATGACTCAAGGACCGCCTTTTCATTTTCTGATTCATCGTTGCATAGGGAGAATTCACTTTCTTCACTTTCAATGGTCATATGACCTTCAGAGTGTTCAAACCCATCACTATCACAATGATCATTGTACTGCACAACAGCTATATGATCCACCCCAACTTCATAAGTGCTATAGAAACCTCTCAACAAATAAATACAACTGGTTTGCTGAATTGGAAAAGTTTCCTGCCAATTCACCTTGATATGAGCCATGAAGTTAAGCTCGCTTTCAGTTAGAAAGTACAACATATTCATACTTTCCTCGGTGACTAAATAAGAGCTTTCAGAAATGCCTTAAAATGAGTAATACATCAACAAACTCAGAATTGACGATTTTTTAGAAATTTGAACATGATTACAAATTTTTTCAACAAAATTATCGTATGTCATTCTATACCTCATAATAAAAGAGGTGGATAGATGTCCCAACCCCCGCCGCATGCCGAATCCACGGTGCGTGACTATGTGTTCATATGCCAATGTTGGAGAATAACCCATGATTAACAATGTTTCATAGACTTAAGTTCATTTAAACAAACATAACACACATATCATACAACAACAAGTTTACTACAAGATGAATATTATACAATAAGATGTTTTCGTTTTCTTTCTAGGTCACAACTATTTCTGATGCTGATACTGACCTAGATTGTTTTGTTGATGCTCCTGATTACTTGAAACATGTAGATAAAAGTCAATTACAAGTAGTTGAGTGAAAACATAGGTTTTGTTGATTCAAAACGATTGTTCAAACAATGATTTCCATGATCTAGTACGCATAAGTGATCAAACAGGTACTTTGGAACTGAATCTAATTGAGCATGCAAACATCAAACCTGATGATAAATGATCTTGTGTTCTTGTGATGGTGTCCAACCCAAAGTTGGATCGCTTATGATAATGATACTTGTTTTCCCGCATATGATCATACCAGTACTACCAAGGGCTTGATAACAGGTTAATGATATTTACATACAAACGTTCTCAAATAGCACATAACCAAAGTTCCCAAATGATCCACTAGTTTTAATGATTTGATAACATATTTACTTGATAAAATGTTTACCATGATTTTTATGATGATATTGATATATGATTTTAAAAGTGGTTGATAAAATTTGTTTTGAAAATGGATCTACATGTTCTACCCTGAGTTTTGTACATGTTTAAACATAAAGGGGGCTATGATCTCATAGTTATATGCTCATGATGATGATGATCTTAATGTTCAGCTGATGGGAAATACTATATGGTTCCTACAACAATTTATGGATCATGTTTGGATTTTAGAACATTTTGTCACACCCCCAAATTCCCACTTGCGGTGACCGACCGCTGGGTGTGATGTGGCCAAAATCACAGCTCTTAGTCATATAGAACGACTCTATATGCGTTTAAAAACATGTTCGAAATAACAACATTAACCAAACTGATTTATTAAATATACCGCATAATAGCATAAATACTCTAAAACAGTTAAAGTAAATGTTTGTGCAGCGGAATAATAAGTTGTTCGAAATGCAGCGGAAAGTAAATACGATAGACACTATATTGTTTGACATGGCATAATAAAATAATAATTGTTTGTTTCAAAATGACACAATAAGAATGCATGCATGTCATGTGCTCTTTCCCTTAGGTGCATTCCTTATCTATGTGCAAACAAGCTAGTTACCTGAAAATACATGTTAAGAAAAAAAATGTCAACACATAGGTTGGTGAGTTCATAGGTTTTGATATCCATATAAGTATAAAAATGTTTGTTAGGTGTCATGTTGTTTATTAATGTTTGTTCCGAGCCCTAGGCTCCAAGTGTCAGCATACACAATATGTTCGTACAAATATAAATAGTTTGACTCACAACATGTATTCTCCCCTAGTTTAAAAGTTGTAAAACAGTTTGAAAGAGGGGCCGTAAACTCACCTGAGTAATAATAAACGCGTAAGCTCCTAATTTGTACGGCGCGTCTGAAACTGGTTACCTAAATCACATAGGATTTATAAGTCCGTGTTTGTGTGTGTGTTCGTGTTCGTGCTCAACAACCCACGGTTGTTATGTTTGTCCATGCTTGACCATGCTTGTTCGTGTTTGACCATGTTTGACCGTGTTTGACCATGTTTGACCGTGTCAAAGTCAACGACCCGTTGGTGAACTGTGTATTTGTTATAGTTTGTGTGATGTTTGTTATTGTTCATGTATTGCATGAAAAACACATAAGTCACATTGATGGGCAACTTACTATTTATAGAAAGCTTCCATTTTTAGTAAGTTTGCATAAAGTCCATTTTAATAGTTCTAGAATGTGTTTGGCCTAAGTGAGCATGTTAACACTTAGCACGTTGTTACATACGATCAAACTTAGCACGTTGTTACATACGATCAAATGACATGTTTAGCATAGCAAGTCATACAACACATCACATAGCATCATATTATAGCATTTTAAGTCCTTTATCACTATCAAAACGAGACCTATGATTCTATTTCATGAAAACCTCAAATAAAGTTTCTATAAATAGCAAGTTTACAACATATCATTATTTCAATCAAATTAAACCACGAAATTTGTCAATAATCTCATTACTAACCCTAAACCATTATTTTGTTTCATCTATTTCACCAAAATCATCATGTAACATAACTATGCACAAATAAAGTTACTAAATATAGTAACTATCCCAATAAATCTCATATACAGATATCATCATCATTTACCTCAAATCATCATTTAAAGTTACATGCATGGTTTTTTACATCATCTAGCATAGTTTATGTATTAAAAGTTACTATTTATAGTAATTATGCCCAAATAACACAAAATGACCATTTTAGTTCTTGATTTTCAATACCAACATCCCCAATAGCATTAGTATTACATATTCATAGTTAAAATGAACTATATCACCTTGGATTGCACATTCATGTCACCAAATGTTATTATTTCATAGAAACATGACCATATCCGCATATATATCAATCACCAAATCTCATCATTGATCGATCCAAAACCCACAAATCAGCCATAATATCATTAAAATCAGATTATATAACTCCCAAATTTCATGCATGTGACCAATGTGGTGTTGCATGTGATCGATTGTCCTTGCATGTGTGATTTTAAGTGTTATATGTGCAAAATAATCCATAAAGCCACCTCACAAGGACTTGTAACACTAAGATGATGGCTCAACAACTCCTAAAACCTCCTGTGATTGATCTTCCAGTAGGCGGAAGTGATGGTGATGGTGGTGACAACTCCCAAGCCTCCCCTCCTTGCTTCCTTCAAGCTTCTTCTTAGGTTTTTAAGCTTTAAACCTTCAAAATGGCTTCAACAATGGTGGTTCTTGGGTTCCAGAGATAATAGCAGGTGGTATAGGGGTGCTTTAATTGAGTGGATTGCGTCTGGTTTTGAAAATAATAAGTGGAAGCAGAAGGCTTGTGAGTGGCTTTATAAGATTTTGTATGATTTGCGACTACCAAGTGTACTGCCTAGCTAGCCAACATGGGGCTAGGCGTACCGCCTGGATTATTTTAATCCGGAAGCTCCTCGTTGTCTCGCACGCACCACCCTGGGTTGGTGAAGAGTCTAGGCGTACCGCCTGGTGTTTCGGAGAATTCAAATTTCTCCCGCCTTTGCCTCGCGTACCGCCTAGGCCCAAGCCTTGGTCCTAGGCGTACCACCTGGCTGTCCGGATGAGCCCAATTGGGCCATTTTCTTGTTTTTAGCTCGTTTTTGACCGTTTCTCGACTATAACTTATCATTTTAGCATCGTTTGTACTTAATTAGTAATTGTTTGGTCATAATTGACTTGTTTATCATTCAATTGCTTGATTAGTTTGATGTTCACCAATGTTCATGAATTTCTGACACGTGTGTGCATTTTTCAATGATTCATCGGATTATCCTGTGTTTGCGACTGTGTTTGTACTATCGTGCCACGTGTCACACTAAATTCAACTAATTCTAGTTCCATGCATGCAAATGCAAATTAAATAAACATTTAATTAAATTAAATGTTGACATGGAATTTACGGGGTGTCACACATTTGTTCTATGATTTCTTGATTTATGTTTTCTTGGTGTGGATTTGGAGTTAGTGAAAGGAATAGAAATTGTTGTAATGTCGAGTGTTTCAAGAAATTTCGGCATTACAATGACTTACGCTCGTTTATATTTTGGAAAATGTTTGGGCAGTATTTTGGCTAATAGAAGTACAAAAAGTCTCTTTTGAGGATGTAAAACATGCAGAGTTTCAACTTGTAAAATTGTAAATGGTGTATTTTCAAGTATAAAAACAGACAGAGTTTTGTCTTAAAATGTATGTTTTTCATAATATAAGCATGATAATTATTTTTAGAAAATAATTTGAAAAGAACCTCTATATGTAATATATATGTATATAAGGATTGCGTAAGCAAGATTTTTAAATAAAATGAGAAATATAATAAACTAGCTCGTTACCTTGAACGATTTTGAGTTGCGTTTCAACTAAACGAGTCTTGGAGGGTGCGTTTAACGAGACCCGATAGACACTGAGAACTATTAGGAGGGTGGTATATTGGCAGAGTAACGACGTGAAAAAAAGGAAAATCGATCGAAAAACGTCGTAAAAATGAGCTATTTATAGGAACTGGCTCGCGAATCAATGGAAGGACATCGCGACACCTTGTGGGGCACATGGCGACTCATATGTCACACCCCCAAATTCCCACTCGTGGTGTCAGTCCACGTGGGTGTGACGTGGCCAGGATCACAGCTCATGGTCATATAGAACGACTATATATGAGTTACACAATCACACAAGTATGTAAAATAACATAGTTTCATTCAATATGCAGCGGAAAATGTTTTAACATCATGAGGTAAATAAGTTGCAGCGGAAAGTAAATTGTTTGAAACAGACACTACATAGTTAAACTTGTTTAAAAATCAACAAATGCACGCACAAGCCTAGGACATGAGTCTATATGTCATTCAGACTCCTTAATGCTTCCTTGCGAGCGTCCTAGCGTGTGCTCCATTAATTACCTGAGAATACATGCGAAAAGTGTCAACTAAAAAGTTGGTGAGTTCACAGGTTTAGACAGACAGAAATAGTAAACAGACATATACTGGGTATGTTAAGTTTTGTTGTTGGATCTACGATCCGTGGAGTGTGTCAGTTCATCTTACCGAAACTAGACTGTTCCCGTTTGCCTCCGCAGGTCATCGCTGAACCCGCATTCCCATCGAAATTACACTCGTTATGACCTCCAGTCAACATTGGTGCCGAGTGGGGTTAGTCAAACCCCGTAGTACTACGTAATTACGACTCCTTTGTGATACAATTAACGGTAAGGATAAGTGAGGACTTTAAGCGATAATAGTTACACTCGAAAATGGTTTTCACAACATACCATCGGTTTGCGGGTGATAAGCTGTGCTCATATCCAATCTCGTCCCAAGTGCCTTGTGTAAGGACTTCCAAAAATGTGCTGTAAAACGGCTATCTCGGTCGGATATTATAGAGATTGGGACTCCGTGCCTAGATACGATTTCCTTCAAGTATATTCGGGTTAACTTCTCCAACTTATCGGTTTCCTTGATCGGTAGGAAATGTGCCGATTTCGTGAGTCGGTCGACGATAACCCAGATGGTATCGCACCCACTTGTCGTCTTCGGCAGCTTGGTGATAAAATCCATGGAAATCTGCTCCCATTTCCATACCGGGATTTCTGGTTGTTGGAGTAACCCTGACGGTTTTTGGTATTCGACCTTAACTTTTGAGCAAGTCAGGCATTTACTTACGTAGGTCACGATTTCCGACTTCATATTCGGCCACCAGTAAGTTGTCTTCAGATCGTGATACATTTTGTCAGAGCCTGGATGTACTGAGTATCGGCTCTTATGAGCTTCATCCATCACTACTTCTCTTAATCCTCCGTAGCGTAGAATCCAAATACGATCCATTAGGTAGTAAGCTCCATCGTCTTTCTGTTTCATTTGTTTATCCATTCCTCGCATGGCCTCAAGAATGAGGTTTTTTGTTTTCAAGGCTTCTTGCTGTGCATTCCGGATTTGATTAGGCAGTTCAGAGTGAATGGTAAGTTGTAGCGCACGTACGCGTGTAGTTGTTTCCTTCCGACTCAGTGCGTCGGCTACTACATTGGCTTTCCCGGGATGATACTTGATTGCACAGTCATAATCGCCTATCAATTCGACCCATCTACGTTGTCTCATGTTCAATTCCTTCTGATCTAATATGTGTTGTAGGCTCTTATGATCTGTGAATATCGTACACCTAGTACCGTACAGATAGTGTCGCCACATTTTCAATGCGAACACTACGGCTCCCAATTCCAAATCATGGGTTGTGTAGTTCTTCTCGTGCACCTTTAGTTGTCGAGACGCATAAGCTATGACCTTCTCGCGTTGCATTAACACGCAGCCGAGTCCTTGATTCGATGCGTCGCAATAAACCACAAAATCTTCGCATCCGTCTGGTAGCGATAAAATTGGTGCACTGCACAATTTCTGCTTCAGCAAGTTGAAAGCAGCTTCTTGTTTTTCTCCCCATTCGAACTTCTTGTCTTTGTGCGTTAGAGAAGTTAATGATTGTGCGATCTTCGAGAATCCCTCGATAAATCGTCTGTAGTACCCGGCCAATCCCAGGAACTGTCGCACCTCAGTTGGTGTCTTTGGTGCTGCCCAGTTCTTTATTGCCTCAATCTTGGCTGGGTCTACGTGTATTCCCTTTTCGTTCACTACGTGCCCAAGAAACTGAACTTCGCGAATCCAAAAATCACATTTAGAAAATTTCGCGTATAGTTGCTCCTTCTTCAGTAGTTCCAAGACACGTCTTAAGTGATCGGTATGTTCTTCCTGAGTCTTGGAGTAAATCAGAATATCGTCTATGAATACGATTACGAATTTGTCCAGATACGGCTTACACACCCGATTCATGAGATCAATGAATACCGCCGGTGCGTTGGTCAGTCCGAAAGGCATGACTAGAAATTCGTAATGTCCATATCGTGTCCTGAAGGCCGTCTTTGGTATATCTCCTTCTTGTACTCTGAGTTGATGGTAACAGGATCTTAAATCGATCTTCGAATAGTAGCTTGACCCTTGCAATTGGTCAAACAGATCGTCTATTCGAGGTAGAGGGTATCGATTCTTGATCGTCACCTTGTTCAGTTCTCGGTAGTCTATACACATACGGAATGAACCGTCTTTCTTCTTCACAAACAAGACCGGTGCTCCCCAAGGTGAGAAACTTGGTCGGATAAATCCTTTATCTAACAACTCTTGCAGTTGATTAGATAGTTCCTGCATTTCAGTAGGAGCCAATCGGTATGGTGCCTTAGCTATCGGTGCTGCTCCTGGTGTTAGATCTATCTGAAACTCCACTTGTCGCGCTGGTGGTAGTCCCGGTAGATCGTCAGGAAAGACTTCTGGATAATCGCGAACGACAACGATGTCCTCGATTTTCCGTTCCTTCTTTGGTTGTTCTGTGATAAGTGCCAGGATAGCTGTGTATCCCTTCTTTAGGTATTTGTTTGCCTTCATGCAGGACATGATGTTTAGTGGTACTCCGCGCCGTTCTCCCTGGATTGAGATCTGCTCTCCACTTGGCAATGTAATCCGCACAATCTTCTCGTTGCACACAATCTCAGCGTGGTTTGCAGATAGCCAATCCATTCCAATCACCACGTCGAAGCTCCCGAGAGTTACCGGCATCAGGTCAATCACCAGCTGGTGGTCTGCTAACGTCAAGACACACCCTTTGATGATATGTTGTGTTTCGATGAGCTTGCCGTCTGCTAACTCTACGGTGTACTTATAGTCTAGTGGTGTTGGTGTCATATTAAGCAGTTTACTAAAGTCACTAGAGATAAAACTCCTATCGGCACCGGTATCAAATAATATGCTAGCATATACATTATTTAAAAGAAACGTACCGGTAACGACATTGGGGTCATCTTTCGCTTCTTCCAAGCCAATCACAAAGGCTCGTCCCTTCGCTGCTCCACCTCCACCCTTTTTCAGTTGCGGGCAGTCCCTCCGCATGTGCCCCGGTTTGCCACATTCATAACACCCCTTGAGAGTGTTTTGGTTGTTGTTGTTGTTGTTGGGGTTGGGGTTGGATCGACATTCCTTGGCCAGGTGCCCGTTTCTTCCACAGTTAGTGCATTTGACCCTTTTGCATGGGCCGAAGTGGTGGAAGTTGCAAGTATTGCATTTTGGGCTGTTGCCCTGATATCCCCCTTTGCCTTGAGTGTTCAGCTGGGTGGCAGTGAAAGCTTTAGCAGGTGCTGGTCGGTGTTGGGTTTGTTGTTGAGGTGTGAAAGTTCGGTTATTGCTAGGCTCCCACTTCTTCTTGGGCTCTTGGGGCTTCAGATGTTCACCCCTCTTCGGCAGCTTTCCCTGAGCTACCGCCTGATCGGTTAATTTATGAGCCAAGCGAATCAGTGGTTGGATGGTGGAGAGATCAAAAGCAGTCACCATGCTTTGAATTTGCTCGGGCAACCCACTGATGAATTGCTCAATTTTCTTGTATTACGGCGTCACCATTGCCGGGCACAGCTTGCATAATTCATGAAATCGAGTGCAGTATTTCTCGATTTCTGAACCCACCATTTTGTGCACCCAAAATTCCTCCTCAAGCTTCCTGATCTCGTCACGTGGGCAGTATTCTTCATGAAGCATTCTAGTGAATTCTTCCCACGGAATGGTGTTGGCAGTCTCGAGTCTTAGAGTTTGGACATGTGTATTCCACCAGGTGAGGGCAGATCCCTCGAGAGTCCCGATGGCATACTTTACTCGGTTTTCCTCCGAGCACTCAGACATGGCAAAGACCGATTCAAGCTTTTCAATCCAGCGGAGCAGTCCCACTGCTCCTTCTGTACCCTGAAACTTGTGAGGGTGGCAGCTCAGAAAGGCTTTAAACGAGCATCCTTTCGCTGCGCTTCCTTGGGATCCTGTGCATCGGGGTTAAATTGTAATGTGTTAGTGTCAGCGTTGCCTATGCTAAGTTAGTCAGGTTAGGCAGGTGTTAGTACTGTTATTGGTGCCGCTAGTCTCGCTAGCAAGTCGGTTTGCCTCGTACTCAGCGAGTACTTTGTTAACCTTACGTTCGACCATCATGTTGATCCTTGCCTTTTCGGCCTTACGTTTGAGATTGCGGGTGTTGGGTCCTCTTCCAGACATGATTCTATACGGAAAGGTTAGAGCATTAGTTAGCATGAGTTAGAGTGTTAGACGATTGTCATGTCAGAAGTCAAGTCAAGTGTTATGTTAACAAACAATCATAATCAGGTCATAACAAGTAGAGCAAAGCATCATTTCATTAATAATAATAACTTGAAGTACAATGATTTTCAAAAGAGATGCTACAAAATTCGCACGAGCACATCCCGCTCGGCTAAGTACTACAAAAGTAGAATACTGAAATAGAAAAACTAAACTAGTGTGATGCGACAGCAGAGTGTGAGTCTCCGCTGTCAGCAGGACCGTCGTCATCTTCCTCTTCTGGGTCTTCATCTGGGTCTTCATCAAAATCTTCCTCTTCAAGATCCTCAACCTCGAATTGAGGTCCTTGGTCCGGCTCCTGCTCCGGCTCCATGATCAACTAGTCAGCCCAAGCGTTCTGAAGTGCCGCCTGGTTCTCTCCTGCAACATTCTCTACCACAACCAGTCGCTCGCCATGGTCCTGGACCACAGTAGCGACTTCCTCTTGTCGCTCTTCTAACTGCGATGTTCGGTTCCGAAGTGTCGCGATCTCATCCACTACCTGTTCCCGCAGGTGATCTAGCTGCTCTTGGAGATGTTGGTTCTCCTTTCGGAGAGCCATGATCTCCTCATCACGCTCACGCGACCTACTGGCCTCACGAGCAGTCCGAGCAACATGGGCTGCAAAAGCCCGCTCAAGTGACACTTCAAGTGACGGTAGTCGGTGTGCTCGGTTATCATCTGTCTGTACTCGCTGTAAGGGTACTCTCTCCTCAATGATCCAGTCCCACACAGTACGTGGGTACCAAGTCCACGACCTGGCGCGCTTGGCAATGCGTGCCCTTTCTGCCTCCTCAAAGTCCCCTGAGAACATGATGTCCCTAACTCACTGACGACTCTCCTCTGTCAGCTCATACTCGGCAGGTCGCTTCCCCGGGTTACGCCCCATGTCCCCATCGTCATCAGTCATCCTGTAAGTCCCAAATCAGTCAGTAATAGTTCACAATGGTAATAATACTATAAGTGTGAAATCTCTAAGTGTAGTGTCTAATGTAGAGCAGTGGCTATAGTCTAAGTTCACTACATGCAAACCTAGTTCTCTATAACCAAGGCTCTGATACCAGTCTGTCACACCCCCAAATTCCCACTCGTGGTGTCAGTCCACGTAGGTGTGACGTGGCCAGGATCACAGCTCATGGTCATATAGAACGACTCTATATGAGTTACACAATCACACAAGTATGTAAAATAACATAGTTTCATTCAATATGGAGCGGAAAATGTTTTAACATCATGAGGTAAATAAGTTGCAGCGGAAAGTAAATTGTTTGAAACAGACACTACATAGTTAAACTTGTTTAAAAATCAACAAATGCACGCACAAGCCTAGGACATGAGTCTATATGTCATTCAGACTCCTTAATGCTTCCTTGCGAGCGTCCTAGCGTGTGCTCCATTAATTACCTGAGAATACATGCGAAAAGTGTCAACTAAAAAGTTGGTGAGTTCACAGGTTTAGACAGACAGAAATAGTAAACAGACATATACTGGGTATGTTAAGTTTTGTTGTTGGATCTACGATCCGTGGAGTGTGTCAGTTCATCTTACCGAAACTAGACTGTTCCCGTTTGCCTCCGCAGGTCATCGCTGAACCCGCATTCCCATCGAAATTACACTCGTTATGACCTCCAGTCAACATTGGTGCCGAGTGGGGTTAGTCAAACCCAGTAGTACTACGTAATTACGACTCGTTTGTGATACAATTAACGGTAAGGATAAGTGAGGACTTTAAGCGATAATAGTTACACTCGAAAATGGTTTTCACAACATACCAGTATTATATCTAAAACAGTTGCATAGTATTCTCACCCCAAAGTTTAGTAAAACAGTATGAGAGTAAAAGTGGGGCTGTAAAACTCACCTGAGTTTGAGAAGTGCGTGTTCTTACAAGAACGGTGTAGCTCGCCGGCTAGTAGTTACCTATATCACATAGGTGTTGTAAGTTTGTGTTTGCATATATGTGGGTCTCACAGGACCGTATTCGTGTCTAACAACTTCCAAGTTGTTATGTGAGTCGGGTTGACCGTGTTTGACCATGTTTGACCGTGTTTGACCTAACGACCCTTTGGTGA
Organism: Mikania micrantha; assembly: GCA_009363875.1. Classification (NCBI taxonomy): domain Eukaryota; kingdom Viridiplantae; phylum Streptophyta; class Magnoliopsida; order Asterales; family Asteraceae; genus Mikania; species Mikania micrantha. The sequence continues at coordinate 48,602,150 of CM018680.1, read as the reverse complement.
CGGTTGGGATCAAGTGATCGTGTAATGTGCGGTTTAGTGTCGTGTGGAGTGTACGGATACCAATGATCATTTCCATAAGGAAAATTTCCACATTTGTCAAGTCATGCATAAACCACATTCCGATTATTCTAATATGCGTGTTTATCCTAAATGAGCATGTTATCACATTGCACATAGTTACACATAGTCGGTTTAGCATGTTTTGCGCGTAAAAGTTACCATAATTAGAAAGTTACAAGATATGCATATATCACTAAGTCTAGATACAAATCTTATCATAACATCATCATATTAGTCTTAAATAAGTATTTAATCATAACCATTATGACTAGCATGCTCCTATTCTCCAAATTGTAAAATGAAGTTACTATATTTAGTAACATTCCTAAATATCATACTATTAGCAATTTTAGTGATTCCAATGCATCAAATAACCATCATATTAACTTCTAAACATCATTTTAAACATAACTTATAGATCTAAACATACAAATGTGACCATTTCATCAAAAATACATACTTTGTAACCTTAAAGTTACTAAAATTAGCAATATTCACCAAGTGACCAAATATTGACAAATCAACCATTTCTAATCTTGCAAATCATCATCAATATCGCTTATGACAACATTTCCATATCAAGAATCATACCAATAGGCTTAGATCATTCATGCATGCTACTACAAACACCCATTTATGATCAAATCATCGACATGCACATTAACATTATCATGGATCGTCACAAAACTTATTCTAAACATCATAGATCATCAAATATCATGTAAACATCATCAAACCCAGAACTAAAATTCGTGCATGTGCATCTAGGGTGCTTACATGTGTGTTTAAAGTCATGCATGTGAGTGTAAAGGTGAAGAAAGTGTGTTTTGGGTATAGAACTACCTTCTAATGCTTCAAGAATGCCAAGATAACGACAAGAACAGCCTCTAAACTCTCTGGACAGTAGGTTCTTGCAGAAATGAGATGGTTGTGATGGTGGTTTTGAGCTCCAATGGGTCTTCAAGCTTTCAACCTTCAAACCTTCAAGCTTGGAGCTTCAATGGAGGTCTCCCATGGCTTCCCAAGGGTCAAATCAGCTGGATCAGAGGGGAATAGTCGAGAGTTGGTGTGTAGAACTGGTGGAATGATGAGAAGTGGAGTTAATAGGCATGGTGGTCTTGATTTTATAAAGATTTGTCGACTGGCACCTGTCGCGTACCGCGGTGGAGAGTTAAAAGAATCTCCGCGTACCGCGACGGATTTCGGGAGCCAAACCCCCGCGATGCCTGTCGCGTACCGCTATAATTCCTCCTGTTGGGCCATCGCGTACCGCGATGGGTCCCAGAGAAGCCCAATAAGCCTAATTTTGTTGTTTCGAACCGATTTTCGCGTATTTTTCGATTACGATCATCGTTTCTCGACATTTAATCATTGTTCCCAATATTTTAGGTTCCCTAGAACCTAAGTGCAGTGAAAGTGTACTGTGGTTTGATCCGTTCACCAACGTTCGTTATTCAAGACACGTGCGAGTGTTGTGCGATAATTCCTCGAATTATCGATGTATTCTAGCTGTTGTGCCACGTGTCACACTAAATACAATTATTCTAGTGCCACGTATGAAATAATAACACATATTATTATTATTTAAAATAAAGAAGTTGCTGACCTGGAAATTCCGAGATGTCACATCATCCCCTAGTTAATAGGAATTTCGTCCCGAAATTCAGTTCGTGTTGCTCGTGTTAGTTTAGTCGGAGAATAAGTGAGGGTATTTCTTCTTCATTTGGTCCTCTCGTTCCCAGGTGTATTCCTGTCCTCGTCGTGAATTCCATCGCACCTTCACAATCGGTATTTTACTAAGTTTGAGTTTCTTGGTTTTCCGGTCCATAATTTCCACCGGTTCCTCGACAAAGTTTAATTGTTCATCAATCTGAATTTCCTCCAACGGAATTGCTAGCGTTTCGTCTGATAGACACTTTTTGAGGTTTGAAACGTGGAATACATTGTGCACGCTACTCAATTCCTGTGGTAGCTGTAGTTCGTAGGCCACCGGGCCTATCCGTTTGGTGATTTCGAAGGGTCCGATATAGCGAGGGTTTAACTTTCCCCATGTTTGAATATAATTTTACAAGAATGGTCGAAATGAAGACGATTTAGAAATAGAATGATTTTTTAACTGAATTGTATATGAGTTTAGAAAGATATAAAGAGTTGCAACGGAAAGTTTTTGATGTGCAGAAACATGCAGATTAATCTCAATATATATGAATTGAAAGTTTTAATTTTGAAAATAATACAGTGAAATAATTTTTTCATGCCAACTCATAATCTAGTAAAATGGTTCGATTTTGAATACAAATTCAAAGTGAAAGTAATAATTAAAGTGTATACTACAGACAAAGGCAAATAAATTATCAACATCTTAATTAAAATGTGGAAAAAAGAAATATATGGATATCATTCAAAACTTCTGATGAAAAGAATTATTGCTTCACCTATCCCAATTATACACTTTTATTTATTGTCTGTACCGTGAAGAATCTGAATAAAACATACCATGTAATGTGTACCAGATGATTAAGAAAATAAATATTATGCATGCAAATAAATCGTACATGGCATGTGCATGTTGATAGAAGGTGTACTACTTCCGCCAAATGAAATAGCGGATGTTTAAAGGATTAATTAGATTAATTAGTGAATGGTTAGGTTGCATTTGAAGCCACTTTTGCTACTTCAAGTAGTGGAACATGTGAACGTGCCAAACACTATCTTAAACAACATTGTTAGTCGACCGGTAATCTATGTTAACCTACTTCCGCTACTCCAAGTAGCAGAACATGCAGTCTTGGCATCACCCCCGTCTTCCACTATGTCTTCGTTGGTCCACTATTAGAAGTAGCGGATGGCCTAGAAACAAAATGAATCCCAAAAACCACCTAGATTCCATGCATGTGGATGCAAACCACCTAGAACCCAAAAAAAATTCAATTTTCAATGCATAATGTACAATGCTCATAAAATATGATTTAGGAAAATATGTAATTTTGCAAGTTAGGTAAGGAATATGTAATGGCCATTTTTTTAAATGAAGTGTAAACTTAAGATAATTACACCACTAATGTTATTTCTTAATAAATTTATAGCTATTAATCTTGTATGTTATTCTCAAGTGTGATTGATTTAAGTAAAAGTTTTAGCTTTATTTTATAAGCGATGTTAACTTCTTTACACTTCGACGTGTGAAAACATAGGAAAAAAACTAGTTTTATTTAAAATGAGTACCCAAAATACAAAAATTGTAAGAAAAATTACAATTTTTTATTCTTTATGTTTAACAGTATTTTTATATTGGCTCGTAAAATTCAATAGTTACATGAATAATACCCAATCTTCTACATTTTTAACAATCAGGACCCGTGGACTAACTGGGTTAGATTTTCTGCTTAGCTTTTGTTAGATGCTAAAAATACTGCTTATAATCAATTAGATTTTTGCATTTTGTCGTTTTCTTAATCGACACACCAGAATTATTCCTTTGGAAGAACAAGGGGCTAAAGAAAGACCCATCTACGAACTAATTATAATTTGAAACATCCTCCCGAAGTTGACATCCATTTTGATCAAATAATTCAATCACAAAGGTTGATTGAGAATCCCATTTTACAAGTTATAAGTCCTTTTAATCTTGTTCTTTTTTCAATAGTCCCATAAAAATGATGTCAATCATCTTCCTCTCATTGATTATTCTAACCGCTCTTTTTATTAAGCTATCCCAATCCTATCAGCAAAATAACTAAAAAGATGACAACAACACCATTTAATGTTGGGTTCTTAGCGACAACAAGGATGGTTGTTGGTGTTGGTGGAAACATAGTAATTGTGATCAGTGTTATTTTAAATGGGAGCTTTAACTAAATAATCACGGTAAAAAACAAAAAAAGAAAATTAGAGTGGATTGATATGAAAATGAAAAACGATATGCCAGAGAACGAGAAACCGACTATTTGTTGGCCATTAGTGGAGTGCTAAACTAATTAATTATAAAAATTCATGCTTATATATTTATTTAATTGAGGAAAACTAAATTACGAATACATGTGAAAAAAGAAAGCCATCAAGTATCACTAAAGCATACAATTGACGATCAAAATGTGATGAGGGTTGGTGGAGGAGAATGGGAAAGAAAATGAAATTTGTGAGGGTACATGAGTTTATATATTATAGTTTGTTTTTCAAAGATAATATAGAGGGAGAAGTAGGCGGCGGAGAAGTTTGGGAGAAAGCATGTGGGTGGTAAATTCAAGTCTGAAATCATGAGATATAACTTCATTCACACTAACCGTACATAGGCAAATAATTGAATTTATACTTTATATGGAGCAAATATCAGGTCAAATAAATCCATTACTATTAAATCACCCGAAGTTTCCATGCATGCATACATACATACAAGAAAAAAGGGTAAATTTGCAATTTAACAACCCACTAAACAACCAAATTGATGGCGTTTGTCCAAATATCCCAACTGTTACAACAAATTTAGAAGGTTAAGTATGAAAATGCTATAAAAACGAAGGACCAAATGTGTAATTTTAGGCAAAAGTAATCTTAAATTTTGGATTAAGGGCTTATTTTGAAAACACAAAATATCCGTCCTGCAGATTTTGCGATTCGATAAAAGTGAAGGAGAAAAAGGGGAAACCGCAAACGGAGAACCCTCCTCCCCCCTAAATTGCAAAATCGAACAGGCTCAGAAAAAAAAAGGGGGAAATCTGAGCAACCCCACTTCCTTCCCTACTATTTGAACGTATAACTGAGCTCATTTGTGCTTAGAACAGGGATATTCGAAGGAACTTGAGAGGAATGATCACTTCTCTTTAGGTATTTTGAGCTTTTAACTGTTGGGTTTCAACTTTTGATTTGATTCATTTGTGGGTTTTAACTTTCATGATATATTTGTGATCGATTGTGTAAGTTGCATTGAAGGTAGATCATTACATATGCGTGGCTGTTGAAGTCTAAATCAAAATGTAGCGTAGAAGATAGATGATATTATCAACGATATATGTTTAAATTGTTGTGTAATTAAAAAAATCCATCTATCTAACCAATCGGTTATTACTTATCACTCCTTGATTTTCAAAATCAGTGTCAATTGTGCAGAAAAATCATGCCACAAATTAAGCTCATTTTGTGAAATAAATGTGCTTCATGGTTTGATGCGTTCGTGTGTTTGTAGTTGCAAACTGTTATGGCTATGATTCATTGATCATGTTGTTTTCAGTTCATATCATACATGAGTGCTATAGTTTTTATTGTTTATTGTTTGACAAAGTGTTACATGTTGTTAGGATCTGATGTATTGTACTATATTATTTATGCTTTCTGGTGGCTTTAGGTTAAGTTGAAGGTTATAAAGCTACCCTTTTAAATAATTCTTATCATTGATGGCGGTGGATCAATGCGAAGAAGAAGAAGAAGATATTGGTAGTACATCAAGTGACTCTTTTATCAATGATAGTGACAACAATGAACCCTCAACATCTGGTCAGGATGATGAGACACATCATGAGGTAAGTTGATGCACGTTTCACATTTATCCATGATTTAACATACTTAGTTAGATATATCCTGCTGACATAAAATTACCAATTACATATGTCGTGATTGTCAAATTTGATTGATGGTTTCATTCTTTTGCAGGCACCTCTCACAGATGAAGACATTGAAGGTCTAATTGCTGAGCTCTTGACAATTGAGAGCAAGGTATTGATTCATCTTTGCATGTTTCTAGAGGTGGCAATTCTTGCTCATTTACTTTTGGATGGGGTGATTCATATTAATTAGAAATCTCAAACGTGTAAAAAGAAAAATGTAGCTAAACATACAAGTTGGCTGAATGGGTTGAAAATGGATCAAAGTGTTTTTTTGAGCATACATTTTAACAACTTAATTTGATGAATTTTGCTATTGGTGTGGTAATCTTATTTATTCTTATTTGTTACCGTATAAGTGGATGGATAGATATGCACGTTTAGGTCAACTCAATCTGGCCAACACTGATATAATACCCGCTTGAATTTTACCCAAACTATCCAATTATCCATTTTGCCATCTCTACCTAACTCACGTACTTTCTTAGTTTCTTATTTTACTTGTGAAAGTCCCTCGACCTAATTACTGCATATAATAAACTCGAACTTGCTAAAATATCAACCGGTCAAAAGTTGATGAGGTTACGTCCCAAGCAAAAGTGCTGGCTGAATAACTTTATATATGATGCATATATAATATATTTATTGAAGCGGTTTAAAATTTATGAGGTAGCTTTCTACATCAGCAAAAGAGTCTACATGGCATCCACATCAGGAAAAAATTGCCACACGACCTCTAATGGCCACATGTATTTGTAGGTTAAACAACTTTAAAATAATAATATACTAGAAATGGTTTGATGACCTTTTTCATGCTAAGTGAAAGAGTAAGTTGGTTTTTAATGGTATTAATAATTCTTATTTATTTTGTTCCTTTTCATTTTTTTGTTGGCTTTACATCTCTTGTTTCAATCTAGGCTGCAGAGGCCCAAGAAGCACTTGAAGATGAGTCACTAGCAAAAGTGGAAGCTGAAGTGCGAGAAGAGTTAGCACAGTCTCTTGAGGGTGAAACTGTTAGTGTTATGATCTCAAGACAATAAATTTAATTTGTCATGTTATAAAATTTAAGTTGATTTTTTTATTTAAAGATGAATAAGTTCATTTTTCCTTTCTTGGATAGCTTGATAGAGCTGTAGCTGATGAAATGTTAGCTCTTAGAGAAAAATGGGAAGATGAGCTTGATGACCTTGAAATAGAGAGTGCTCACTTGTTGGTCTGCTTCTTCAATCTTCTGTCTACCTCTTGGTTCTTAACTTCTGATTATATAATAAAATTAGAATGAATAGAAAAAAATTGAGGTTAGAGTTCCTTTTTTATATAATGTTTGTTGGTTCTTATAGTATGCTTATTGTGTAGGAGCAACTTGATGGTGCAGGAATTGAACTCCCAAGCCTTTATAAGTGGATAGAAAGCCAGGCCCCAAATGGATGCTGTACAGAAGCATGGAAAAATAGGACCCACTGGGCTGGATCACAGGCCACTGCTGGTGCTACTGAATCAATTGCAGATGCTGAAAAGTTTCTGAAAACTCACAGGCCTGTCAGAAGGTAGCTTGTGTTGCTACTAAAGTACTGATAATTAGATGTGACAAATTGGGCAGATGGGGTTACTGAGCAAATCTTTTGGTTGAAATGACTGATGGTTAACCCAAACATTTTGGAGAACTTTGTGGATATTTTTAATTTAAATAGTTAGTGTGTCAGACATGAGAGCAAAAATTATATCTTTAAATAATATCATATATTTTTTTTTTATGAAGGAGTTTAGGAGGTTTTATGCCTTAAAAGTTCACTATGGATAACTTTCAACTTTGGCCTGTTTTCTATAAAGCTTGTTTATTTTTCCTGTTCTTATGTGTTTAACCTGTTTTCTTTTGAGCTTTTTTACTTCTTCTGACCATATTTGTTTGACCCATTAGAGAGAAAACAAAACCTTAACTAGCTTCATTTACAAGTAAATGAATAGAAATCATGACGTTAAATCTACAATGTTAAGAGTTATGACGGCTTTAAGGTAGATTTTTATGCATTATTTTTCTTGACAGACATCATGGTAAACTTCTAGAAGAAGGTGCAAGTGGGTTTCTTGGAAAACGTCTTGCTCCTGAAGAAGATAAAGAAACCAATCGTGATGTAGACTGGTCATCTTTTAATGAATTGTGTTCTTCATCAACTAACACTATTACATTTGGAAGCAAAAACTGGGCTTCTGTGTACTTGGCAAGTACACCACAACAAGCTAAAGAATTAGGACTCAATTTTCCTGGTGTAGACGAGGTAAAGTACTTGCATTTTTTGATAAAAAAACTTGTATTCTTTCAATAATAATGTAATTTTGAATAACTTGCTATATGATGCTCTATATGTTTAAATGCACTTTGTTCAACTTTCGACATGTTTGACCAATAATCATATATTTAATCCTTTTTTGGCTATAGTAGCCATTATCAATGCATTTGAATTGATCATTCCCATAATTTTATTTTTTATACTGTGTAATTTTGTGTAGGTTGAGGAGATTGATGATATTGAAGGCAATCTGAATGACCCTTTTGTTGCTGATGCTATTGTGACAGAAAGAGAACTATATCAGTCTGAAGATCATAAGAGCTTTAGAAAGGTAATTAAAGATTTAAGAAATTGTTGCCTTTATTAATTATATTCAATTTTTCAGCTTGTGACATTTGACCATCTAGACATTTTAGACATTTCGGATACTAGCTTAATATTCTTTTGTTCATCAGCTATAATGCTATATTATGCAGTAAATGCCTTCAGAAGCTCATTATGTGTATGAGATGTGCATTGCTGCCTTTGTATGCACTATATGCTCTCCCTAATCACTTTAAAGAAGAAAAATATATTTATAGGCCTAAAAATGTGCATAAGAATGAGGTTGGGACATGGATGATAAAGAGTAAACTAGTAAAGGCATAAATGTATTGTATAGTGAATTAGTGATTGCTAAAATGACTAGTGGTATAGATGTTTTGATAAGCAATGATGCGGGTTTGGGGATTGGCAGGAACATATTTGTTGTGAGTGTCTCGCGTAAGGGATAGCTGGTTGTTTCTGCCTGGTTAGAGGGTAACTTGGTTCTAATACTAAAATAAACAACAAAAATTTTTTATATTTGCTGTGTGTAAAATGGGGCTACATAGAAGCTTAATACATTGTCTAGTATTACATATAGTCAACATTTTAGTATGGTTACAAAAATCGCTAGGCGCTAGTCGAGTGATGAGTAGTGACTAGGGATTAATCGGATCGGAATTTTTTTATGTAATTTTTCAAAATTATATATATTTATATATATATATATATAACCATTTTTTTCTTTATAATTTTTTATAAAAAATGTTTAGTTTTATAAATTTATATGGAAAAAACATGCCAAAATTTTAGATTTTTGCATGAATTTTTTGCTGGATTTCCAAATGTTGCAGGAAAAATCACCGGAATTTTAAAGGTCGACGGATTTTCACTGGAATTTTAAAGGTTGACAGATTATGGTCGATTTCCCGTCGCTTTTTACCGACTTTTCCAAGTATTTTTGATTTCCGGCCGAATAATTGACTGATTTGCCATAATCGAAGCAGTCGACGACTGACTAGTGACTAAGCGCCGATTATTACAACACTACCTTTTAGATATGATAAATACAAATAGATACATAATTAGTTTAATAATGGTAAACTCAAAGAAAAAGACGAGGGAAAATGGCTAAGTCATGTGTCAAACATTGAATGAACTAGGTTGTTTTTTAGTCTATGAACCCTTACTTTCAAAAGAAATTATTCCAAACGTATTGCATAATAAGAGGCTAAGAGCTATGTTAAATTGTTAATTTGGAGATGTCTATTCTTCATATATATTAGAAAAAGAAAAACTAATAACACCAAGTCTAGGTAACAAGGTATTGTATGTCATCGAAGCAAAACTCTCATGTGGTTTTATCATGCCCTAACCTAATGTTTTGGTACCATTGTTTTCTAGATGGTTTTATTAACCTCAAGACATTGACACATGCATGTTTTGGTTCAAATAATATACTTATACACTAGGAGTATAGAATGTTGTGGTTTGGACAGGAACTTATATAAAGTTCAAGAACCTAATTGACTATTGACTAAAGTACCCTAACTACTAAGTTTTAGTTGCTTAGAAAATAACTAAATAGAAAACATAATGTACCCTAGCTACTAAAACAAGAGATTTGTTGCTTTGTTTTCCTTTCTTTTTGAGTAGCATAATTCAAACAAACAAACATACTCAGTGAAATCCCTCTCAGTAGTAAGTAGTAGGTTCTACGGAGGGTGAGATGAGGACTCTATCTCAAGCAGTGGAAATACTGCTCCTACCTAACTCACATACTCTCTAGTCTTACACTCTTACTCCTAAAGCTACACTGTTTGTTCCCCATAGGGCTTGAACCTCAATCACTTGCACAGGGATACCTTCCCTACACACCTTGGTACCATTAAGGGTACTTTGATTTTTCTTTTTGAAGGAAAAATCATGCTGCTTCTGTACACTAAGATTCGAGTCTTGCTATTTGACTAAATATTACTTTTTGACAATATTTATGAAATGTCAATGTTGAGCAACTTTATAAAATGCTTGAAGTTTTCTTACAAATATTTAGGACAAAACATGCTACTACGTAATCCTTTCTGAAAAATATATTTACCTTTTCTCTATTTTCCTTATTGGCCGTGGGATCGGTCGGTGAGGGGTGCCTAATGGTGGCGTTCACCATTTTTTTTATTGAGGAAAATTTAACCAAATTTAGTTCCTCTATGAAGAATATGAAGAATTGATATCCGATTCAAGATCAAAACAGATGTAAAACACAACAAACAAACTATGGAAATCCTTCTCCAATTTTATTGAGGTGCTTGATTTCATTCCATCGAAATCAGCCCTTTTTATAAGCAAAAACAAGTCCGAATATTATTCATATTCAAACTTTAAATAACCAGACTTATCCTAATCCCTTTTAGGATAAACCCTTAATAAACCCTGATAACTAAGCCCTTCTAGCTACCATTAACAAAGAAATAAAACAAAAATTAACACAAATACAATTATAGTCCCTTGACTATTAAGATTGGTCAACAATCACCCCCCAAGATCTTTGTGGGTAGTCTAATCTGGATGTAGACGGCCTGTCTCACAGCCTCGGCCCAAAAAGATTGCGGCAGGCTCATTGCTTTTAGCATGCTCCTAGTACTATTCAGCACCAATTGGTTCCTCCTTTCCAAAATCCCATTTTGCTGGGGTTTGGATGGAGTCGTGGTTTGCCGTGAGATTCCCTCCTCCTCACAGAAGTTGCTGAATTCCTTTGACATGAATTCACCTCCTCGGTCAGTCCTCAACATCTTGATTTCCTTCCCGAATTAGGTTTTCACCATAGCCTTGAACAACTTGAATCTTTCATAGGCCTCATCTTTGGTCTTCAACATGTAAACCCACATGAACCGGCTGTGTCCATCAACAATCAGCATAAAGTACCTATTTCCAGCTTGTCTGGTTGGGGTAATCGGTCCGCACAAGTCCATTGAGATCTGATCGAATGGTTCCAGGGCTTTAAAGGTGGACTGCTCGGGGAAGCTTTGTCTTGAGTGCTTTCCTGCCAAGCAGGCTTCACACAACATGTCTTCCTGTATTATCGTTGGCATTCCTTCAACCAATCTCCCTGGCTTTCTCATTGTTTTGAAGTTCAGGTGACCCAATCTGGCATGCCACAGCCAAGATGGGTCCTTGATTTCAGCTTTCAGACATATTGGAACTCCCTTTTTCAGCCCAATCTTGTACAGTCTGTTTGGTGACCTCTGAACTCTCATGAGAACCGAACCATCATGGTCCATCAGTGTAAGGGTTCCCTGCTTTAGTCTTAATGCGCAATCCCCTTCTTCGGCTTGGCCTATACTGAAGATATTGGTTTTCAGATAGGGACTGTAGAGTACATTAGTCAACAGTCTTTGGTCCCCATTCTTGCATTCGAGCAGAATACTCCCTCTCCCTTTGATGGTGACACACGAATTGTCCCCGAACCTTACCGAGCCCCTTGCCGATGTATCCAAGGTTGAGAAGAGGCTCTCTCTACTTGTCATGTGATTCATAGCCCCTGTATCGAGGTACCATACGGATTCTTTTCCTTCTTGGACTTCATAGTTGTCAGGGAATACCTTCTCTTCACTGACATTTATCCATTCTGTATTCCTTTGATCAGACACGACCATGAGGAGTGTCAGACCATCTCCTGCATTGGCCTGGGTCAGGTTTGCTTGTTCGTCTGGTTTTCGCGTTGGGCAGTCAGCATAGAAGTGCCTAAAGGCATTGCATCTGAAACACTGAAGCTGGGATCTGTCTTTCCTTGGTCTCTCGGGTGGTTTGCCTCCCTTATTCGAGTTTGGCCCCTGCCCATTGCCTCTGCCACGCCCCCCGCTCTGCCGCGGCCTCCTCCTTGGCTCTTTTCTTGTCTCCTTCTGGAGTTCCACTCCTCATAGCTCAGGAGAAGATGGTCTTGATTACTCCCTGAGCTTCGTCGAACGGTTCTTTCTTCATAAGCTTTCAATCGGCCAACAATTTCTTGGAATCTTGCAGTTTTCAAATCCACAAGTTGCTCTATCGTGGCTGCTATATTGAGGAATCTCTCTGGTATAGCAGTCAAGAGTTTCCTCACAAGTGTGGATTCGTCAATGGAGGTTCCAAGTGCTGCCGATTTTGAGGCAATCCCTGACAGTTTTGCCGCGAAGTCGTCGATCCTCTCAATTTCCTTCATAGAGGCTACTTCAAACTCTGCCTTCAGAGTTTGCAATCTGGCTTCCATCACGCGCTCAACACCCAAGTATCGGGTTTTGATTGCGCCGCATGTTGACAATTAGCGACTTGGAGTACAAGGTCTTTGGGTAAGGCTTGATAGGATTAGGGGTAGGCTGTGACAGTGTTGTCCTTCCTTGCGTCAGCACCGGTCCCTGGGTCTATCACTTCCCAGATTCCATGTGCTCAGAAAATAGCCTTGATTCTAAGCGACCAAATAGGATAGTTGGTTGTGGTTAGAACCGGGCATTGGAACGGCAGGCTCCCACCATCTTTGACGGTCACGAGTTGCTTGTTCGCTGCATCTCCTTCAGCCATCGATCTGGTCTTCCTTCGTCTATTGAACATCAGTCTTGATCTTGTATCACTAGTTTGATCAGTTCCTTCGAATCAAACGTGCGTCGTCCCCAGGCTCTGATACCAATTGAAGAATTGGTATCCGATTCAAGATCAAAACAGATGTAAAACACAACAAACAAGCTATGGAAATCCTTCTCCAATTTTATTGAGGTGCTTGATTTCATTCCATCGAAATCAACCCTTTTTATAAGCAAAAACAAGTCCGAATAATATTCATATTCAAACTTTAAAATAACCAGACTTATCCTAATCCCTTTTAGGATAAACCTTTAATAAACCCTGATAACTACACCCTTCTAGCTACCATTAACAAAGAAGTAAAACAAAAATTAACACAAATACAATTATAGTCCCTTGACTATCAAGATTGGTCAACAGAATATTTTTTTGCATGGCGTAGCATTATAAGCATTTCAATTAATAAAAAACTAAAATGTGTGGTCAATGATAGGTTAAAGAAGAAGATGATGTAAATCATGACCGTAAGCTTCTGCTTCGTTTGAACCAAAAGAGACGCAGAAGGAAGTTAAAGCAGGTGTGCCTTCCCAAATTTTCTTTCCTTTTCAAAATTTTATCTATTTTTGCTTTTATATAGGCCATAGGGTGGCATGCATAATAATTTCTTTGTTTTTGAAGCATGGTCAGGAGGGTATGAGGGACGCTGATGAAAATAACATGAATAATGATAGTGCATATCAAACATCAAATATAGACTACAAGATATCAAGTGATCTTGAAAAGAAAAATCAAAAGATTAATGGTCTTTGTGGGTCAAAGCGACCATCTGACGGTGTTGAACTGTCTGGGAATAAGAAGGGCAGGATTGTAAATACTGACAGTCCTGATGTAGAACCTGTTGCAGTGAATGGATCCGCTTCACTAAGCAGTGACAGTGAAAATCTTGATCAATCTGATCAAGAAAATGGGGGTCGCACTGCTGATGAGTTCCATTGTACGGCTTGTGATAAAGTTGCTGATGATGTGTATACGCATCCACTGTTGAAAGTCATTGTTTGCAGAAAATGCAAATATCGATTACAAGAGAAAATGAAAGAAACGGTAGGTTAGTTGTGATCTTGTATAAGTTGCACATTTTGTTTTTAGTAGCTACAACATTAACAGACATTTTTTCTTATGGAAGGATCCTGATTGTGCTGAGTGTTTCTGTGGATGGTGTGGGAAAAGTGGTGATCTGATAAATTGCAAGTCATGCAAAAATTTGTTTTGTTCATTGTGTATAAAGAGGAATCTTGGGGAAGAATACTTGTTAAAAGCACGAGGTTCAGATTGGCAATGCTGTTGCTGTTCTCCAAATATCCTGCAGCCACTGACTTTACAGTTAGAAAAAGCTTACACGTATAGAAGTGAATCATCTTCAAGTTCAGATAGTGACTCAGATGAAATTGATAATTCAGATTTTGGTTTCAAGGTTCCAATTAGGTATTCCAACTTATGTTTCAAATATTTGATTCAATGGAACGAACGGTTGGGTTCCAGCCTCAGTTCAGAAAAGGCATTTTTGTGTGGGTGAAAATGGATCAGGTCGGGTTGGGCTGATTACAAACACTTTGTTATTCTCTCTATCTAGTTTGATAAAATTTATTTTCTCTTTATGATTACATAACTGTAATATTTACAACAGTAATTTGAATTTTCTTTTAACAACGGGATTCCGATTTTTTAAAGCATTTGATTAAGTAGGGGTGACCTTTTACCTGTTCACTTTTTTAGCTTACCCCATTTGACTTGTTGGAGATAGAACACAACCCAAATTAACACATTTATTTGTAGATGGATTATTGGTCATAAGTATCACCTTTAAATTTTCGCTTTTAAATTTGATGTTAATCATCCCAATTTGCGGTGCATACAAAGGGGCAAAAATAAAATTGCACTAATTTTAACGTTATTTTACTTATTTTGTGAAAATAACTTTAAAAGTGTTGGGATGATTTACTTCAAATGATAACGTTGAGCCGGGGGCTCCTGGCCTGAGCAGCCTCTCTATCCCAACTGGGATATGGGTAAGGTTTGTCTTCATCCTTTCCCCCAGACCCTACTGAAGAGTGTGAATATACTGGGTAAGTTTGTTTGTTTAAAGTACCGTTAGTGTTTTTTTTTCTTGCATCTTGTATTACACTGTCTTAAGTGCCAATATTATGTATTAGCTATTAAGTATATTATATAGATTTTTTTTGAGATTGAACTCCTAAATCCATTCTCGTGTAACATCAGCAAAAGGAGAAGAAAGAAGAAGATTCGCAGAATCCTTGATGATGCTGAATTAGGAGAAGACACTAAAAGAAAAATTGCAATCGAAAAGGTATCCTGCATTTTCTGTTGATCTTTAATGTAGGAATGCCAAGTCATTTTATGTATGAATTAAAATTTTAATTTAATTTGTAGGAACGTCAAGAGCGTCTTAAGTCGTTAGAAGCTGAGCGTTTGAAGTCACTGAAATCAATGAAGACAAATCATGAAAATTTTAGGGCAAATGTATCTGAGGGTGCGACCCTTGATATGTTAGGTGATGCACAAACTGGTTATATAGTGAATGTTGTGAGGGAGGAAAAAGAGGAGGCTGTGAGGCTTCCACAAAGTATCTCAACCAAATTGAAATCTCATCAGGTTCTCCTGTTCTCTTTTTTGTCCAACTGATTGTGTAGACTTGAAGTTGTAAAAATCTGTTTTGACTGTTTTTAGTTATCTAATTATCCAGGGTCAGTTGCATTGTGTTGTATATTGACCATTTGACGCATAGACTTCTGTTGCTTATTTTACCTTTTTATGCAGGTTGCTGGTATAAGGTTTATGTGGGAAAATATAATACAGTCTATCACTAAAGTTAGATCTGGAGATAAAGGACTTGGTTGTATTCTTGCACATACCATGGGTCTAGGTAAAACATTACAGGTATATCAATAGCTAGCCTCTTATGTCCTTGAGTCTATTAATTATAACTAGTTTGCTTTCATGTGAGTTTATTATGTTGGGTTAAACTTGTTCTTGTTTTAAAGTAAAGGGTTTTATTTGTTTATTTTATTTAGTAGATTATTCAGTAGATAAACATGTTCGTTTAGTTCTATATTTCAATTTTTTAGTTGAGGTTTTATCTTGTTTTGTTTGGCTATAAAGCTTTGATTTTTATTAATAAAAAGTATGAATTTTTCTTCTCTGATATCAACTTCAATTGGTATCAGAGCTTGGTAACCTAAGATCTGATCAGAAGGAATCGATCAATCAAGGAAGGAATCCGAAGGACTGGATCACCGAAGAAGAATCCGAAGGACAGGATTGAAGCAATGGCCAAAGGACTCAATGGTGGTGCGCTTGTTCCAAGCAGGGGAAGGCGGGAAGCAACTCAACAACTCTTCAATGGCTGACTCTGACGTCCGACAACTACAACGTGTGGGCTATCCGAATCAAGGCTGTGTTTCGAGTACACGGAATTCTGGAAGCCATCGAACCCAGAGCAGGAGTCGCCATGGACGCGAAGAAGGATGACATGGCTGTAGCACTACTCTTCCAAGCCATACCCGAGGAGTTAGTTCTGCAACTATCGCAACACAATACTGCACAAGAGATGTGGAATGCGTTGAAAAAGAGGTTCGTGGGGGCTGATCGAGTTCGAGAAGCAATATTGCAGACCCTCCGGTCCGAGTTTGAAGCCTTACGCATGACCGAAGGGGAGTCAATCGACGATTTTGCTGCAAAATTAAGCAAACTCGTCTCAAAATCGAACAGCTTGGGTTCAACGATAAAAGATAAGACATTGGTGAAGAAGCTGCTGGGCTCAGTGCCTCCAAAGTTCATTGCTATTGTGGCCTCTATCGAACAGTTCGCAGATTTGAGCTCTATGTCCTTCCAAGAAGCAATAGGAAGACTCAAGGCCTTCGAAGAAAGAATCAAGCCAAAGGAAACGGGGTCAATATCTGGAACTAAGGGAGACCAGCTGCTACTTTCCTACGAAGAATGGCAAGCCAAGAAAAAGCAAGAGGGCTTCAAGGGGCAGGGCCGGGGCAGCAATAAACCTTGTTCCCGTGGAAGAGGTCGAGGAAGAGGTGGTTCTGACAGGGGCAGGGGACGGGAGCAAAATCAGAACAACTACAGCCCAGAGTTTATAAAGACCGGGCCACTGTCAAGTGTTTCAAGTGTGACGCCATGGGTCACTATGCCTTTGAGTGCCCAGCCAAACCCAGACAGGAGGAAAGCAATCTGACCCAGACAAATGATGAAGGACCAGCCCTACTAATGGCCCTTGGAATAGAAGAACCAGGAGACTCCATTCTGCTAAATGAAGAACAAATCCTGCCAAGGCAATTAGAGACCGCAGGAGACAACCGCTGGTTCCTCGACAATGGAGCCAGCAACCACATGACAGGAAACAAAAGATTGTTCTCCTATCTTGACCAAGCAGCTATGGGAAGAGTAAGATTTGGAGATGGGTCCTGTGTCGACATAAAAGGGAAGGGAAACATCATTCTGGAGTGCAAGACTGGTGAGCACCGAGTCCTCAAGGATGTGTATTACATCCCCTCCCTAAAGAGCAGCATAATCAGCCTTGGTCAGTTAACAGAGGCTGGATATGAAGTAGTCATGAAGAAAGAGCTTCAGCGGGTCAGAGATGAGAATGGAGCCTTGCTAATGAAGGTTGAAAGGGCTCCCAACAGACTTTATAGGGTGGAATTGAAGGTGGTGGCACCAATCTGCTTATTGACAAAGCTGGATGATATGGCTTGGAGATGGCATGCCAGATTGGGGCATATGAACTTCAACTCGATGGCTGAAAAAGGGCTGGCAAGGGGGATACCCACCATTACACACCCCACTCAGGTGTGTGACAGCTGCTCAGTTGGAAAGCAGCCCAGAAACCACTTCCCAAGCAGGTCAGAATATAGAGCAGAGGAACCCCTGGAGCTGATCTATGCGGATGTGTGCGGCCCAATCTCCCCAACCACAAAAGGAGGAAACAAATATATCCTGCTAATTGTAGACGACCACAACAGGTATATGTGGGAATTCATCATAAGGACAAAAGATGAAGTATTCAGCCGGCTAAGTGAGTTTATAACTCAGGCAGAATCTGATACTGGAAGAAGGATAAAGAAGATAAGAACAGACAACGGGGGAGAGTTTACATCCAAAAGCCTTGAAGATCTGTGCAAAAGGGCTGGAATCCAGCATCAACTTACTGCCCCATACTCTCCCCAACAGAATGGGGTAGTGGAAAGAAGGAATAGAACTATATTAGACATGACAAGGAGTATTTTAAGGGCCATGAAACTCCCACAGTATCTCTGGGCAGAAGGGTTTAGACACTCCATTTACCTGCTGAACAGGTTGCCTACGAAGGCACTCAAAGACTCAACCCCTTATGAGGCTCTAAGAAGAAGAAAGCCAAACCTCAGTCATGTTAAAGTATTCGGATGCATAGGCTTTGTGAAGAAACTGTCCACCGGCCTGAAGAAACTTGATGATCGAAGCCAAAAGATGGTTCACCTAGGGACCCAACCGAACACCAAAGCATACCGAATGCTTGATCCAACTACAGGAAAGATTCATGTAACCAGAGATGTCAGCTTTGATAAGTCAAAAGCCTGGACCTGGGAAGAAAGCCATAAGGAACAAGACACAAATTGCACTAAAGAGACTGAATTCTATGTACAACCCATGACCAGCGAAGGAATGGACCTGACCATTGATGGAAATCAGGAACAAGTCAACTCCGATGCATCAGAAGAAGAATCTGAATGGAGCAGCCCGGAGTCAAGTGTCAAAGAAAGAGGACCACGCCTACCTAGGGAACCCACTAATCAAGATGGTGCCCATGATCCCACTGTTGCTCCAGAAGAAGTCCAAGATGATACTCCAGTTAAAGGCCATAGGTTGCTGGATGAACTGTATGAAGTAGAGATGATGCTTGCTGACAATGAACCAAAGACCTACTCGGAAGCCAGGGGAAGTAGGGAATGGCAAGAGGCGATGAAAGCTGAGTTAGCCTCGATTGAAAAGAACCAGACATGGATCATCACAGATTTACCTTCAGGCAGTAAACTGGTAGGGCTGAAGTGGGTATACAAAACCAAGAAAGATGCAAAAGGAAGGGTCATAAAACATAAGGCAAGGCTGGTGGCAAAGGGGTATGTGTAGCAGTTCGGTGTGGATTACGAAGAAGTGTTCTCTCCAGTTGCCTGAATAGAGACGGTAAGGATGCTCTTGGCATTAGCTGCTCAACATGGCTGGTTTGTACATCACCTTGATGTCAAAACGGCTTTTTTACATGGAGATCTAAAGGAGCAGTTCTATGTAAGCCAACCAGAAGGATTCGAGAAGAAGGGAGCATAAAACAAAGTTTACAAACTGTCTAAGGCCCTTTATGGGCTTAAACAGGGTCCGAGGGCCTGGAACACCAAGTTGGATAGTGTGCTAAAAGACTTGGGTTTTTGAAAAGTGCAAGCAGGAACCAGCAGTCTATCGAAAGGGGCAGAAAAAAACATCATCATCATAGGAGTTTATGTAGATGATCTACTCCTGACCGGAGAATGTGAAGGAGAAATAAAAAAGGTGAAAAAGGAATTGGAAGAAAGGTTCGAAATGACCAACTTGGGGTTGTTAAGTTACTACCTTGGAATAGAAGTGAAACAAGACAGCAATGGGATTTCAATCTGCCAAAAGGGGTATGCTCAAAAGATTCTTCAAGAAACCAAGATGGAACTTTGTAATTCAACTACATTTCCGATGGAACCAGGACTAAAGATGTCAAAAGAAGATGACAGCCTGATGGTTAAAGCTACTCAGTTCAGGAGATGGATTGGCTGCCTAAGATACTTAACACACACCAAACCTGATCTCAGCTACTCGGTGGGATATGTTAGCAGATTTATGCAGTGTCCAAAAGAAACTCACAAGCAAGCTTTAAAGCAGATCCCAAGGTATGTGAAAGGAACTACAAACTTAGGGATATGCTACGAAAGGAAGAAAAATGGAGTACTTCACGGCTACACTGACAGTAGTTATTCGGTGGACAAAGATGATGGCAAAAGTACTTCGGGATGGGTTTTCTTTTATGGTGGAGCACCTGTGGCTTGGAATTCACAGAAGCAAGGGACGGTTGCCTTGTCTTCCTGTGAAGCAGAATTCATGGCAGCCACAAGTGCTACGTGTCAAGCAATCTGGATGCAAAGACTGATAGCTGAAGTCCTTAAGAAAGAAGAAGTAACAGTTACAATAAAGGTAGACAATCAATCTGCTCTAGCCTTGATGAAGAACCCAGTTTTTCATGGGAGGAGCAAGCATATAGACACTCGGTACCATTTTATAAGGGAGTGTGTGGAGAAAGGAAGAATTAAAGTTGAGCATGTGAGTGGAGCTGAACAAAGGGCAGATGGATTGACAAAAGCTTTGCCCAGGTTGAAGCATGAAGAAATGAAGAAGATGCCGGGACTGAAGATATTACAAGTTTAAGGGGGAGATTGTTGGGTTAAACTTGTTCTTGTTTTAAAGTAAAGGGTTTTATTTGTTTATTTTATTCAGTAGATTATTCAGTAGATAAACATGTTCGTTTGGTCCTATATTTCAGTTTTTTAGTTGAGGTTTTATCTTGTTTTGTTTGGCTATAAAGCTTTGATTGTTATTAATAAAAAGTATGAATTTTTCTTCTCTGATATCAACTTCATATTAAGTATTTTCCCAAAAAAATTGGAGACAACGTGTGGGGTGAAATAGGCAAAAATCTGAAGTAACTAATTGGTAATTTTCCCAGGTTATAGCTTTTCTCTATGCTGCTATGAGATGTGTGGATATAGGACTGAGAGCTGCCATGATTGTGACACCTGTAAATGTTTTACACAACTGGAGGCATGAGTTTAATAAATGGAAACCTACGGAATTTAAGGCTCTTCGTGTCTACATGCTTGAAGATGTTCCAAGGTTTTTTCTTATACCCTTAATATTTTTTTTTTTTTTTTTTTGCATTTAACCATATTTGTAACTTCACTCATTTTTGATGATGCTAAAGTGTTAATTTTTGACTAAATTAGGGTGCAATGAGATTATATTTTATGAAATCCAGGACACTAAATTTTGTGACCATTTCAATTGTCGTATGACTTTTTTAAATTGAAATTTCTAGGGATAGAAGACTTGAGTTGCTAATGAAGTGGAGATCAAAAGGTGGTGTTTTCTTGATTGGTTATACTAATTTTCGTAATTTGTCTCTTGGAAAGCATGTCAAGGATCGTCACATGGCTAAGGAATTCCACAGGGTTCTTCAGGTAATCTTTCAGGCTTTTATAATTATCACCTTTTACTAATTTTTAATTGAGTGTTTTGAAACTAATTACCTGGTTATTGCAACTTTATTTTGTGTTTAGGACAACATATTTTGCTTTCGACCTTTTATCAAATAACAAATTCATATTTTGCTTGTGTTGCATTATTTGCTTATAATTTTGCTTGTGTGTTTGCATGTGTAAAAAAATCATGATAATAAAAGATAAATAAAAGTATTGTGCCGTGAGTTAGGGGTTTCTTTATAAGTAGCTTTTTTATCCTATTGGGATAAGTGTAAAGTTTGCCTATAGCTCTTTGCCCCACCTCGTGTGACCCTACTGAATAGTATGATTTTATTGGGTATGCTTGTTTATATGTTTTATACTATAGGTGAGGAGTTAGGTCCAATGACAGTTGTTTGGAATTAGATTGGTGAATATCTCCTTGAGGTCAAGGTTTCGAGCCCTGTCTGTTGCCAATTCTTGGTTTTGAAAAGCACAAAGCGCCTAAAAGCGACAAGGTGGCGAGCTTTTCATACGCAAGGCGCACATGTTTACCTATAAAAGATAAAACACACACACACACATATACATATGTAACAAACAAAATAAATAAACATACCTAGCCAAGTGCCACTAATCAGCAGTGATAAAGGGACAAAGATGCTGCTTCCAAAGAGACCCCGTATATATACAGGGAAATGATAATTTGAAAACCTTTCCTTAGCGTGAAAACCATGGTGAAAACATGTTAAAAATGGGTTTTCTTTTTGCATTTTTTTTTTCAGGTTTGTAACATTATTTGGCACATTTTTATTAAAAAAATAAAAAAATGCCGAGAGGATTTTTTTTAAAAAAATATTTTGTAAAATCATGTAAAACATATGCAACGCTATGCACAGTTGTTACATATGTTTTAATGGTTTTACAAAATATTTTTTTCAAACAAATCTTCCTGGCATTTTTTTAAATTCTTTTTATAAAAATGTGCCAAATAATGTTACAAACCTGTAAAAAAATTTCCAAAAAGAAAACCTTTTTTTTCATGGTTTTTACCATGGTTTTCACGGTTTTTATGCTAAAAAGGGTTGTATCATTAGAGCTTGCATTATCCAATGTTATTGTAAAGACTCTTTCAATACCTCATGCAATCAAACAACTCTCAGTCATTTTACCAGCTGTATCACCCTTATGATTAGAAATAACTTCAAAATTCAAAATCCTTTTTTGCAAATTTCAATCTTTATGTAATGAGCTGTTAAAACCATATAATTGATGTTTTGACATGAAGTCCATGCATCCGTTGTAAGACAAACAAATTGTGCAGATTTTTGTAAAGCCTCCTTTAGCTTTTTTTTTTTTCATCCACATATAATGATAAATTTCCCTAGCAGTTGTAATCCAACTCGATAACTCTAACTTTGGTTGGATTACACTACAAAAATAACGAAAGCCTTCTTTTTCAACAAATTTAAAAGGTAGTTCAATAACAACTATCATATATTAGCAATAGTTGTTTACCTAATTCCTTTGTGAAACGATTACACACTAAATTTCCACCCTCTCCTTTTCCTTGAAAACTTAAAGTTTTTGCTTTTTATCACTTTCACATTTAAGTGGATTAAGCTTGCAGAATCTCTTCAAATGATTCAACAAAGTACTAGTACCATTTTTACTTGGTTCATAAACATAAGTTTTCTTACGGTGCTTACATGTGGCACACCCGTCATTTGAATTAGGTTTGTTGAAGTGGTTCCATACAATTGAAGGTTTTCGTTTTTTTGCTCTACTGCTGTCGCATTTGGTTTGCTCCAAATCCACAGTATAACGATCATCTTTCTCAGTCTCTCCCATATCATCATCAACAATATTTACATGCTCAGTAGCCTTATCATCCTCAATATTTATAGAAACATTGACATCTTCATTTTCCATCTCAAGTGCACCACAAAAATAAAATATTGAGAAGTAAGACGAATAGAATAAAAATCAATGATTGATGATCCTATATTCCTATTTAGGTCTGATCGAAAGAGGGATATGAAAAAGCATGTACAAGTCATCAAACCCTACTTGTTACTAACACCGATTGACGCTCTTATTTTGGCCCGATTGAAAGAAAACTCAACAACTAGAGAAGATGAAGATTAGGGTTTTTAGATTTAAGCTATGGAACCAGATATGGGATCGTCTAGAAATTTTAGATAATAAGTTTGTGATGGCTGGATAGGCCAAGTAAATCTGGGAGGCTAGGAGTCCAATTCTTTTTCTTTTTTTTTTTTGACCTTTACGGACCTTCTGTGTGCTAGATCACGCGTCACACACACACACGCGCGCTAACGGTTCGGTCCGGTTTTTGGAAAAAACCGACCGTGTGATCGAGTCGTTGTGACTGAGTTGTTGATGCCATAAACTAAGACAGACTTGGTCGACTGGTCACTGCATTCACATCCACTGGTGAATTCTCAACCATGTATAAGCTACCCCTTTTCTTCCTCAAGAGATTACCAAGTTACCTTTGACGACTTTCCATTGTGTACCACCAAAATGAACATCAAGTCCTTCGTCATCTAACTTTCCTATTGAGATAAGCATCTTCCTTAAGTTACGAATTACCCTAATATCAGCCAAGGTCCAAATAGTTCCTAAGGAAGTCCTCAGATCAATATCCCCTTTCCTAGTGATGTTAAGAGTCTCTGATTGTTGGCCAAACAAACTTTACCAAAGTTTCCAGTTTTGAGGTTCTTCATTCTTTTTGTGCTAAAAGTAGCATGAAAGGAAGCACCTAAATCCATAATCCAAGACTTAGTTGTGCTTTCAACACAATAGATAAGGGCTTCATCTTCTGAGCATTTAGTAGCTTCTATTTTTTTGGTTCATCTTCATGTTTACCAACTCTCTGATAAGAAACACCTTGCTGGCATCATACTACTTTTCATACATGTTCGTCAGGGCTTGCATGATACCACGTGCTGTGGTTTCCTTCAGAATTTTAAAAGCAACATCCTTGGACAAGGAGAGTCGGATGACATCCATTGCTTTCCTCTCCAATGTAGCCCAGTTTTCTACATATGTTTTCTCCGGTCTCAAACTCTCATACAAATAAGCGTCTGTTCCAGATCATTCTGACATAGAAGGTCTTCAATTCGCATATTCCACCATCCAAAAATAGTTCCTTCGAATTTCTTGATTTTCGTTTTACCTTCATCGGCCATGATACCGGGGATCAAAGGATGAGTGTTGAAACTAGCTCTGATACCACTTGTTAGGTATTACGAAACTAGCTCTGATACGGTTAGGGCTACAGTATTCGAAACACACCTATGACTCGGGCCTTAAGAACTTGACGGGTGATCTATTCAATTACTAAAACGAAACAATACGAGAAATAAACGCAGCGGAATAAACAAACTGATTTTAATCAACAACCCAATAAAATACCAAAACTGTAATTAATAGGGCCTGATCTGAGACTGAACTAAGTGATGGCTGCTGTCCAGAGTCTAGCGAACCTGCCAATGAACCTTCTGGGGGTCTGCAGCGGCTGCTGTTCCTTGTTCCTCTATGCCGCCAATCAACAAAGCACCTAACAGCAGCAGACGGCTGCTATTAGGGTTTCCTGGGTGGCTTCTGATTGGCGGCAATAGAGGCAGCAGTCTGCTGTCCTCTTTCTTCCTTCCTGGTCGGCGTTAGTGAGCAACAGCAGGTACAAAACCTGCTGTTCAGTCCTTGGGTAGAAGCAGTGGCTAGGGCCGGCTGCTTTCTTATTTTCTTGGGCGACGACAGAATACAAACACACAAACACAATATATGATGAAAGCAATAATAAGGACACACGATATAACGTGGTTCGGTCAAGATGAGCTACGTCCACGGGCACTAACCAGGTTTTCTTCTTTTATTACTTTGTGACAAAGATTACAAGTACAAATGAGAGACTATATATAGATTACAATTAGGACTAACCTTGCTACCTTACCATAAATAATAAAATAACAGTTGGCCTAGATTAAGGTTAGGGCCGGCCAACCCCTAATCCCCTTCTGCTTTCTAATTGTAAAAAATTAACAATCATGTTTGAACCCAACTGGTCAAAACATATGACCCATAACACTAGGTTTATACATGTATGCATGTACAGTGGCGGCCCGAGGGAGGGCAAAACCGACCTTTGTCCCGGGCCTATTTTTTTAGGGGCACAATTTTTTTTTGACATATACGCATATATATATATATATATATATATATATATATATTATATATATAGATTCATTCAAACGAAAACAAAGAAGTTGCAAATACTTAAAAGAAACAATTTATAGACACATGATTTAAGAGATACAAAAAATAACTTCCTTTGAAGTATATAGGAAGTTATTTTCATGCCATTTAAACTAGGGGTGTTCAGGTTCAGTTTAATCGGTTTTTAGTTTTTTCCCTACCCGAAACCGAACCATTCGGAAGTGGTTCTTTTATGTTTTGATTAACACTGAATAAACGATTAAAAACCGAATAAACCTGTTAAAAACCGAATTCAACCCATAGTCACATGGATCGCGATTCGCTTGGGTTCGGGAACGCGGAACAGGTTCGCAATTCGCTAGAGGTCATGAATTCGGTTCGGGGGGGGAGGGTAGGTTCAGTTCATTTGGTACGATCCGGTTCGGTGTAACAATAATTCGGTTAGTTGCACATGTATTAAAAATAAGACTTGTTCCAAAATAACATAATTGTATATCTCAAAACATATATTTCAATTCAAAAACAGATTGTTTCAAAATAATAAAAAAGTTTCAAAATAAATAGATAAAACAAATTGTAAAATAAATAAAACATAAATTTTCTCAAAAACATATGTAGGATTGAAAATGATGTTCAAAATTTGAAGATTTTGGTACCTAATTTATATGTCCAGACTTTAATTGCTGCAATTGAAGTCAAAGTTGGAATATCACATGAGTCGTGTTGTTTTAAAGTCGTTCCAACTTCCAAGTCCAAATCATGACTCTCTCATCACTCCAATTACAGGTCCGACAGTCGCTCCGACTTTAATAGTCGCTCCAAAATCACGAATTGCTTGTACGAATCGCGTTTTAGGGTTCAACAATTCGTGAATCTATGGTTCAAATCGCGATTTAGGGTTCATAATTGTTTTTACTTTAGTTCGAATTGGGTTCGATTTTAAAATGATTTTGATTTGCAAACCATGAGCGATCCAATTCACGATCGAATTCGAATAGGGTCGAAACAAACCAATTCGAAAATCGTGGTCAATCTAGCGAATTCTGTGACTATGATTCAACCAAATAAACCGATTATAAACTAAATAAACCGGGGAAAAACCGAATAAATCGAATTCTACCATATATATTATTAATAAAATAATAAATTTAAATCTGAGTTAGGTTTAATCGGTTAACCAAATAAACCGAACAAACCGAATTCAAAAAGAAAATGGAACTGATGACCGAAATTCAGAATCGAATACGATTGGGAATTGAATTTGGAATTTGGATACAGTTAGGAACCGAACTGAAAAGCGAATTTAGAATTTGGTTTTTCAGTTACGAATATAGTTCGGTTTTCGGTTTTTTGAACACCCTGCTTTATATTGTATTCACAAGTCTCACTAATCAATAGGGCTTGGAGGAGCTAAAAAGAGGCTAACCTTACCCCATCTAGGCGATCTATATCTATGTAAACAAACGATATAATCAACAATCAATGTCACACGAACAGAAAGCATATAGAAAACATATCAATGTGGCAAGGTTCAAATGAGAACTACAAATGGTTGAAAACTGTGAGAACTTAAGAATTACTAGCTAATTTTCATGCGAGTAGTTCTAACTTCTAACTCGCATGTGATTAATTCTGTATATATATATATATGTGTGAGTGATTATTGATGAAGGTTGTTGTGTGTCATGTTTTGACCGTTCACATGTGATTGCTTGTAGTTTTCGACAGAGCTAAATTACCTTATGCTATTAGATAAACTTTATGCTTTCAAAAATCAAGTAGAAAAATAGCACCGAGTAGGTGTTAGGTTTCGGAGACCTTTGGGAGGGAATTAGGGCAGCCGGCCCTAAGCCCGGCCCGGTTTTGTTTTTTGTAACCTAATTAGTTCTCTATATATATTCATGTCTTGTAATTGTAATCTTTGAGCACCTAAATAATAAAAGATAAATCCTAGTTGCAGCCCGTGGACGTAGGTCACATTGACCGAACCACGTTAAAACTTCGTGTCGTTTATTTTATGTTTTCTGTTTTTCTTTGCAATCGTGTACGTGTGTTGTTTAAGCTGGTTCCGCTGCGCTGCTTGATTCCTAACAAGTGGTACGAGAGCCAAGGCTCGTTGGAGATTAAAAATACGATCGTACTGACGAGTACTGAAAAAGAAAAAGAAAGAAAAAGGTGAGAGGCGTTATCTGCTGTCCGGAAGGATTCGAATTAGGGTTTTTCAAAAACCCTTGAGTTCGTTTGCTGCTGATCGTCGTCTGGGAGTTTAATTAGGGTACCCCTTGGAGTTCGTCATCTACAGCCGTCATCACGAATTAGGATTTTATAACCCTTGATTTCGTCGATCTACTGGTCTGTGAAGTTCGAATTAGGGTTAATATCCCTTGGAGTTCGTCACACATCTGAGCCGCAGTTAGGGTTTAGTCTCAGAGCCGCCGGCGCCACCGCTTTTTTCCGACCGCCGTCGCACAACCGGAGCCGTCGACCGCCGTCGCCGCCACCTAGAACGTTGCCGGCCGCCACGAGCGAGTGGCGGTTTCCGGCCGATTAAGCTACTGACACTTGTTTTTCAGGTTGATTTTGAGGTATGATCGCGATTGGGGCTTTCAACCTCTGAAATCGTCGATTGAACCTCTGTTTGACACGGCTTTGGTCGAAATTTCTGGGTCAGTTTCGATTAGGGTTCGTATAACCCTTGGGATCGTGTTTGCTGCTTAGGGTGACTGATTTTGGCTATTAGGGTTTCAAAATTGAACCCTTGAGTCGTGTCAGCCTGTTTTCGGATCTTTTATTTGAGTGATTCGGGTTTTGAGTTTTGCAGTATTTGTATTCAACCAGGTTCGAGGAATCGATTTTTTTGTGAAGATCAGCATTCGGGTTTAGATTTGTCTACAAGAGATCAATCAGGGTAACTGTTTACAGTTTTGATTTGTCGGTTACTGTAGGAACAGATGAGATTATTTGACAGTGTTCAGTAGAACAACCGTCAAGTTCAGGCCCGTGCCATTGTTGTGTCTGTCACTGTCTCGATTTGTTTTTTTTATTTACTATGGCTGAAGACGGAAAGGTTGCGATTGAGAAGTTCAACGGTTCTGATTTTGGTTGGTGGAAAATGCAAGTAAAAGCATTACTGTGTCAGAAGGATTTGGATGTGGCATTGGGGGAAAACAGAAAAAGAGAAAAGGAACAAGCCGATTGGGAATTGAAGGACAAAGAAAGCTCGAGCGGTTATTACATTGGCTTTGGTGAAGAGCGTTGCTTTTAACATCATGAAGGAGACCACAGGTGGTATGATGAATGCTATGTCAAATATGTATGAAAAGCCGTCGGCAGCTAATAAAGTGTTCTTGATTCGAGAGCTTGTGAACACGAAGATGATGGAAGGTGCATCTGTGAGACATCTCACATTAACAACCTTAATTCGATTTTGTCGAGGCTACTTTCGGTTGGGATAAAGTTCGATGATGAGGTTCAGGCTCTACTGCTTCTATCTTCGTTGCTTGATAGCTGGTCTGGACAGTTACTGCTGTTACTAGTTCTCCGGGAGCCAGTGGTATGACATTTGACGGGATTAGAGATTCGGTTTCTTGGCGAGGATATCAGACGCAATAATCAAGGTGGATCGTCTTCTTCTGAAATGTTGCATGTTGGCAGGGATAGAAGGGACAACAGGACAGTGGGAGTCGGGAAGGAGTGTGAAATGTTGGAACTGCAACGAAGGTGGAAACTGTTAAGAGTCAATGTCCAAAGAAACAATTGATGCTGCTACTGAGGATGATGCATTGATTGATACTTAGTGATGAAAGCAGTGTGGACTCTTGGGTCATGGATTCTGGAGCATCGATTCATGCCACGCATAGTAGTGATTTGATGAAGAATGTGATAATTGGTGACTTTGGGAAGGTACGACTTGGTAACGGTGAGTTTCTGAATGTTACGGGCATAGGAGATGTTGATTGGTGGACTCCATTGGGAACTGCATGGAAATTATAGAATGTCAGGGTGATTCCAGGTTTGAAGACGAATCTCATTTCTGTCAGTCAATTGGATGAACATGGACTAGATGTAATTCTGGTAGAGGAAAATGGAAAGTGATCAAGGGTAATCTGGTTATTGCTCGGGGGAAAGAAACAGGGATCGTTTATTTGGTCGAGGTACCTGCTAAGGGAGTGACCGTCCCGGTTAAGCAAGACAAAGTCTGGTTCGTAGAATCTAAGGGGCAAAAGAAGGTTCATTTTGCAAGTGTGAAGCCTGATGCCAAGGTGGTTCAAGTTGACAGGGGTCGAAGTGTTTAAACCAGTTAGGGGTTTTGTAATAGTGGGAGCACGGGTCGTGTTTGGGTACAGTTCCAAAGCAACAGTGGTTTTGAAGACTAGGATTTGACTGCTAAAATCTCTCTTGTGGATTACTTGCTGAATTTGGAGAGTGTTAATATCCTCGGTGTATCTCTGGATCTGGTGGAATGTGCAAGCCAGTTGAGACAGAGGATGAGTCAGTGATGACTGATGCGTTGAAGCTTCGGAAGCTGGCCCAAGCCCGGCCCGGTTTTGTTTTTGTAACATAATTAGTTCTCTATATATTTCATGTCTTGTAATTGTAATCTTTGAGCACCTAAGTAATAAAAGATAAATCCTAGTTGCAGCCAGTGGACGTAGGTCACATCGACCGAACCACGTTAAATCTTCGTGTCGTTTATTTTATGTTTTTTGTGTTTTCTTTGCAATCGTGTACGTGTGTTGTTTAATCTGGTTCCGCTGCGCTGCTTGATTCCTAACTGTAGGATGTGAAACAATGGACAAAAGTTTCACGGTTGATATTATAGATTAAGATTATCTATTATTCTTGCAACACACATGTATCCTCATTATTTTTGCAATGAAGTTTTTAAAATAGCCTTAGAATGTGATATATTTCTGCCAAAAAAGACCTTGTTTTCCTATAATTTAACATGTATTTGACAATATTTGCAAAAAATTATTTCAGGATGGACCTGATATACTTGTTTGTGATGAGGCCCACATGATTAAGAACACGAGGGCTGATACAACCCAGGCCTTAAAGCTGGTGAAGTGCCAGCGACGGATAGCATTAACAGGGTCACCCTTCAGAATAATCTCATGGATATTATTGTGTAACCTACCACCATTTTCTTTTCCTTTTCTCAAATATGACAATTTAAATTTTCAATGGCTTTATAAGTTTTGAGTCATCATGATTTATTTGTTCAACAGATGGTTGATTTTGTGAGGGAAGGATTTCTTGGCAGCAGTCAAGAATTTAGAAACCGGCAAGCCCCCTCTTGACTTTTTTTAGTGTTTATATAGGTGGCAATTTTTATCCATTTACATAGAAATAAATCTATTGGGCTGAAAGTCACCCAACTCCCTATAATTGTTAGTTTGACCCAAACACATTTGAATGTTAACCACCCAACCTGCTTATTTTGCCACCTCTTCTTTTATATTGACTTTGGTATATGTACACAGCTGACATGCTCTCCATATCTTGCAGCTTTCAAAACCCTATTGAGAACGGACGGACAACACAATAATCTACATCAGATGATGTGAAAATTATGAACCAAAGATCTCACATCCTCTATGAACAGTTAAAAGGATTTGTTCAACGAATGGACATGAATGTTGTGAAGAAAGATTTACCTTCAAAAAACGGTTTTTGTTTTGGTAATCTGTTAAACTTCTCCAGTGCAAAGAGCACTTTACAAAAGATTCCTTGATGTACATGGGCTCACACAAGAAAAGCTTCTAATGAAAAGACTAGGAAGAGTTTTTTCGCCAGTTATCAAGCATTGGCTCAGGTATGTACTCTTTCCATTACCAATATGTAGGTTTTATTCATAACTTAAATTGCTACAGAAATAAAATAATTTTGTAGTTGTATTGGACACTATTATAAAAAATAGAAAAAATAAATAAATTCTGGACAGCAAGTTTTTAGGTCAACCCAACCCAATTAGTACCGAGTTATTTTGAAATGTTCGAAATGCCGGGGAATAATTTTTGTGTACTAAAAGCTAACTACATTCTCAATTTAGCATCAACTTGTATAGTTTTCTAAATCCTAATAGTCAAAGAACTCTTCTTTGGTTCCCATCTTTACTTGGTTACTCATATTCTACTAGGTGCTTGTTCTTATGGCAAAGTGCAATAAATATCAACATACTTTAGTCGGAAATTCCAACATTGATCGTGTGTACTAGTTTTGCCTTATATTTCAATCTATTATATTGCAAGGATAAATATGTGTGGGCCCTTAAGGGGCAAAAGTAAAAGTGCACTAATTTTAACGTTATTTTAATTATTTTGTGAAATTAACGTTAAAATCATTGGGATGATCAACTTCAAACGATAAATTTGAGCCGGGGACTCTTTCGGAGCAGCCTCTCTATCCCACAATTGTGATAGGGGTAAGGTTTGTATCTTATCTTTCCCTCCCCCTGACCCTACTGAAAAGTGGGAATATACTGGGGTAATGTTGTATATTGCAAAGGATAAGTTCACATTTCATTTTTCAAGGATAACAAAGTACGTTGTGGCACGCCATTTAATAGAAAGAAAAGTAGTTTTTTTTCCTATAATTATTTAGATGTACAATCATTATATAACCTTTGTATAAATATCTAAATCTGGTATCTTTACTGATTCTGATTTATAGTGGAACATTCATACTTGTCACTGGAAAAAAATATAGTAATAGGGGTATTTTTTCACTTTTGTCCTTTTTTATTTATCTTTGTCATCTGTCACCCATCTGCTACTATAACACCATTTTAGCAGAACCTAAGAATCAAAGAACCTTCTCCTTGCTTCTCCATATATTTTAGCTATCACTTTATATTCACTTTTTAAGCTATCCACTTTCATATTCTCTTGAGAAATAGTGATCTATATTTTTTTAAATTTAATCAAGAAAACCAGATCGCAAACTCAATATCACGACTTTGCATCCATTTATCCTGAAATGGACAAAAATGGAAGGTAGTATTTAGTTTAGTTTGAGTTCATTTCCCATGATGTGCTGGACTGATGTGTCTTGCTGATATTCTGTCGTTTTTTCCTTCAGTTGGCCTACTTGTTATTTGCTGCATGGCAATTATGTTTATCTCTTTTTTATATAATAGAATAATTGTGATATGGGCTACATTTGTTAGATATGGAATCATCCTGGAATATTGCAAACTGTTGAAAGACAAAGATTTCAGCAAACGTTGAGAATTTTCTTGAGGACAGTTCTAGTGATGATATATAGGACTATACAATGGCCGTTGGAGGGTAAAGTCTCCATTCCTAAAATGTTGTTGATATGTGTTTTTCATTGATTGTACTAATTAGATTTATAAGTAATATAACTAGTCCAAACAGTAAAAATACAGTCTAAAAAGAAATAATTGTTTATGTTTATTCTTTCATCATCATTCTCGATTATGATGCCAAACAAATTTGCAATCATATTTTTGTATGTTTTTCCTTCAGATAAATCAAGGAACAGAAATGATAAAAAAGAATGTCAGTGGCTTTTTAAGGAGGTATTTTAGTTCTCAAATTTGTTTTTTAAAACTCATGTATGATTAACTCATATGGGGTTAAACAAATTTTATTACCTTTTTGGTAATGCAATCATTTTTTTTTACATTTTACAGAATTGGTGGGGTGATCTTGTTATGGAAAATGGTTATGAGGCTGAAAATGTGGAAAAAAAATGGTTTGCTGCTTGATATTTTAACATTGTGCATTGATACTGGTGACAAGGCACTTGTTTTCAGCCAAAGTTTACCCACACTGATCTAATTGAGCATCATATTTCCAAATTGCCCCGCAACTCGAAAAGCAGGAAATGCTGGAAAAAGGAAAGACTGGTACAGGTGAGTTAATATCATGAAATGCAAAGGGCGTATAATAGTCTTCTTTCTATGTTTGAAGTATGTTTTTCATTTGGTGTTAGAATTCAGATTTTTTAAATGTTATTCTAACTTCTTATGATTAAACAGGCTAGATGGAAGAACAGAAGGGTCAGAGAGACAAAAACTGGTTGAGAATTTTAATGATCCTTCAAATAAAAGGGTCAATGCACTTTAATTTCTACCAGAGCTGGATCTCGGGTATTAACCTAATGCTGCTAACCGTGTTGTTATTGTTGATGATTCTTGGAACCCAACATATGATCTTCAGGCAATTATCGGGCTTGGAGGTCTTAAAAGAGAAATTTAATGGTCAAATTAAAAAAGGATATAAGTTTGCATAAAAAGTTAATTGCCTACTTAATTGCAGATATGGACAAAAAAAACCGGTTTTTGCATACCGCCTAATGGCACATGGCACGATGGAAGAAAAAATATATATAAGCGCCAGGTAACCTCTTCTGTGAAAATTTCAGAACGATTTTGATCCGTTTACTTATTAATGAGTTGATTTGGGGGTCAAGTTTTTTGTTCTAAAGTGTCAAATGAGTAAAATGAAACCTGTTAAAGTGGTTGGAAGTTTCCACCAAAGTGAATCTTTGAAGCATACAACCTCCTACGTTGTCTATTTTTTAACGAGTTAGATTGTATGAATATGTGACGATAATAGTTGTAGTAAACAGTTGATGTTTTATTTTTTCTGTCAAAAATTAGGTTACCAAGGAAAGCCTGTCGGCAAGGGGTTGTTGATAGACAGCAAGTACACAGGACAAATCTAAAGAAGAGATGTTGCATCTCTTTGCATTTGGTGATGATGAAAACCTAAATACTTTATCTAAGATGGACCAAATGTAGCAGATGTGCCAAGTACTGGTGGAGTTGGTTACTTCTTCAAAAACAAAAACCCTCCTTCTTCAACTATTTCTTCTGACAAATTATGGAAGTGTTACTCAAAAAACATCATCCAAGGTAAATTATATAATCTTTGTATAGTGTCTAGTTTGATATCGTTTTTTTTTTAGCATTGTTTCTATTGGTTCCTAGTGTGTGTGGGTGGAAAAATGGGCAGGTGAGGTTGGGTAACGAGTTTAGGCCAAAACTCTTCCATTTTTAGGTTGTCATTGCTTATTGAATTTCAAAATTAGTTATTCAATAACTTTGATACCAATTACTGTTTTGTGTTTTTTTATCAGGGTGTGTGCCTATGATTTTTTTGTAAAAAGCAAGCCTTTTGCGACTTTTGACGACTTTGGTTTTAAAATTAGTTTCTTGCTGAAGTTTCTTACCAGAGTACTTGTACGCTATAACATTTTTTTCATGAATACGCTAAAAAAAAAATTATTTTTTTTGGTTGACAATCTTGCACTTGCATTTTAACTTCAAGACGGTTAATACCTTGTTTGTTGGTGGTCCATTCTCATTGCCCATTAGCAAGCAAGCTCAAATTTGGTGCCAAATAGCCTGTATACGCATTCAATTTTCGGTTTTGTAGTGCTCTCTTTATCTTCCTAAAATATTGAATAAGTGTACAGTTGGTTTCTGTTGCAGTTTAGTTTAGTCGAAACATTTTTCTAAGATATGAATATTGCCAATCTGTTCATCTATAAAAAGAGGGAAAAAGAACATATTAACCATATCTAATATGCCATATCATGGTTGCATTCAGATGGATTGCTAACTATCATGAACACGAGAGTCTTCTACAAGAAAACGAAGATGAATGAAAAACTATCAAAGGAGAACAAGACATGGCTGGGGAAGTACCGTAGAAACTCTAGAAGGAAGAAGTCCAAAGGAACCCGGTTGATGTACCTGGACCTGCACCCGCACCCACACCAATCCCAAAACAAACAGTCAATGAAGGGCCAGAGCCCAAACCAACATTAAAGATGAACCACAACTAAGAAACCAACTACAGTGGCCAGAGTGTGTTCCAGGAACCGTTTTGTGCTGCGAAAAATGCACAAACTTAGCCCATATGCTAACCCTAAGAAGTCAAGGTGTGAAACCGGGGTGGCACCACCATATGTGGTGAATGTGGTCAGGAAATTAGGTGGGAATGGCATAAAGTGAAAAGATTTGGTAACTAGTAAGAACAAAAAGGCCAATTTTTGAATCATACATCTGACTTGAAGTTATTATTGGATGGCTTTTAATAGGACAGTTTAGATCTTTTGTATGTAACTGGACTTGTCCCATTTCGGGGTGTTAAGTTTATAGATTTATAGAATTTGAAATTGTTGGTAGGTCTTATAATTGCATAGCTTTTGGAGAGTGGAACATTTGCCATTTTAGCACTATCTATGATATTGGAAGCTGCTTTATTTATTTTCATTCCCCTCTATTTATGTTGGGATAACAATGGGTAAGGTATCAGTAATCTTAATCACATATAGAGTGGTGATTTTTTAGGAAACCGGTTTGGATATGTTTGGTTTTTTTGGTCAACAAAGTCAATAACTGGATAAAGTTGGAATCGGTTTCGGTTAGGTTGGGTTTTTGATTGGGTTATTGACAAGTTCTTACTAGTTTTTGATAGGGGTGT